>SNQJ01S0036739.1:53114-86011 GCA_010110895.2 Picea sitchensis
TCTTCCAGAAGTATTTCTCAAACCGTTCCCAAGACAGGTCCTCTTCGCGAACCCCTTTCACATTCTTAAGGTCTTCCCACCAAATGGAAGCTTTTCCATTCAAGTTGAAAGTGGCCACTCGAGCCTTCATATTTTCTGAAAAGTAATGGACTCTGAAATAATTCTTTAGTCCGAGTAGCCAGGCCTCTGCTTCCTCTCCCTTCTTTATTTCACCGTTGAAGGAGGGTGGTTTGGCTTTTCTGAATTCTTTGAATTTATGACCTTTGGAAGACTTTTGCTTCTTCTATTTCTTTTGGGAATAGGAACTGGTTCTGCTACTAGAAGATCCCTCTGAATCGCTAGCTTCCTTCTCAGAGGAATCATCTGATGTTTGTACTTTACCTCTGGGGTGGACCTTTTTCGAGGTGCTCCTCTCAGTGTGACCACTGATATGACCATGTTTCTGAGTTTCAGGTTCATGTTGCATTTGTCTTTGTAGATCGGATAAACTCTGCAGTAAAACTACATTAATTTTTGTTTTCTTTTCTTGTTCTTTCATCATCCTTTCATTATCATCCTTACAACTTTGTAATTTGACCATGAGGCTCCTCATAGTCTCAGCTAGACCTGGAGGGGTCCCTGCTGCCCTCCTTTCGTCAGACTCTTCGTCTCTATTGTGGGAGCCTTCTCCCACTTCTTGGTGAGTCACCATACTATGCGTTGATAATTTCTCGCGGTTGATCTTCGGCTTGTGTACAAAAGGAAAAACCCTGGTTGTTAGTCAATATTTATATTTATTTATAACCAGTACATAATTTATATTTCACATTTACACACACAAAATAGGGGTTTTTCATTCTTAACTTTGTCTTTTGATTAGGAAGGTTAAGACAGGGGGGGGGTTACTCTTTTTAGGAGTGTTCTGAACGGAGCTTCTGCGCAACTCGTTCATGAGCCCAAGTAGGCCAAGTGTTGTAACCATGCTCTAATAACAATTTGTCACATACCCACTTTGGCATAATAAATTTTTTGCCTTTCTCGAGGGACAGAATCCCCGAAATACTACGGGGCTTAGTACAGGCTACAGACGCCTCCTCTGCCTCGACAGAGTCTCTCCACGACCTCTCGGTCTTAGGGATCGTTCAGTTTATTTTATGAGCTGAAGCGGCTCCTTCGATTCCTTGCTAGAGTCTCAATTCAATCGATCCACAGGTCCTTCAGAAGTTCCCCTATGCGAACAGCACTAGGTGCGATCTCCACAACTCCCAAGCAACCACAATGCTATGACCAAGGCCTATTCCCAAAGGCGCTTGTCGCAACTCGCCATCTCGCGAGTTCGCGAGTCAAATATCTCAACTCCTCCCTTCCAATATCGCAATACCTGAGATCATGAAATGGGTATAGCTCCCTTCTGTCAGTGCCCTCCACGCGTGACCACCACCTAGGCTAAACACTAGCTCCCGTCGCAACTCACCACTTCATGAATTGTAGCGTCGAGCCTTCGTACTCTTATCCTGCGAATCCCCAAGATGCTAGAAGTCAATAGAGTGTTGACTCCTTCTCCCCAGACGACGCATGTCTGCCTGTCAACCACGCAGGCCCCACATTGTGGTTCTGCCACGCATCCACACTCGTACCTCGGCTCTCGGCACTTCACGGATTCTGATGTCGAGGAGAGGTTCTCTCAACCTCCGAACCTCTGAAGGTGCAATGCACACGATGAAGCTCCTGATCCAACGGTTCTCCCTTGACCTGGATCCAATGGCTATCCTTGCTCCTCGTGATTTCACCACTCATGACTTGGAGCACCCAACTCCTAGGCTCTCATCTTACGAAACTCCGAGATAGCGAGATCCCTCGATTTATGCCACCTGTTCTCCTCAGATGGACGGTCCTGATCTTCTCACAACTTTTCCACTCGCAAAGTCTAGGCACCCAACCTTGGAATCTTCCCCTCACAAAACCCCGAGAAGCGATGTTAACTTTCCCTCTCGCGTTCTCTCTATTCGCGACTTCGCAAGTCGAAGGGTTGAACTCTCGTTCCCTTATCTCATGAATCCCCGAGACGTGATAGGTCAACGGGTGTTGAATCCTTTCACTAGGTGACACGTGTCCGCCTATCTATCGCACAGGCCCACCTTATGGTTCTACCACATGTCCCTCATCCCCAGCTTCGGCACTTCATGACTTCACTTCCCGAAGCGCTACCTCCTTTGTATCCTGACACCCGAAGTGTCGAGATCCCGAACTCCTCATTACTCCTTATCGCAACTCATGACTTCGGGACTTTCAGGACAAAAGTCTCGTCCTCCTATCCACCGATATGCCGAAATTCTGACACGTCGTCAACGTGGGTCCCACAATGAAACTTCCCACCTTTTTGGAGTTTCAGACTTCGCGAATCCTAATGATAATCTTTCGGTTCTTCGACCCACAAAACCTCGAAATACCGAGTTCCGATTCACTTCACCAATAACTAGCTCACACAAATCCTTTCGCCCCTTCGGGACTTCGCCTTTTGCAGCCTCGCGAATCTTGAGGCAAGGGTTTTAACCCTTCAACTCGCGAATCCACGAAATGAGATTTTGCAAGTGATCCAACAGTCCTTGTCGACCCAGATCCTACGGTCTGATTTCTCCCGAACTTAAAACTTGCAAAAAAATAGGCTTATCGTAACTCCCTTGCTCCTCTGCAAGATCTGATGGCTCATGGGACTTCGCAAATTCTCCACGGAGAATTCCAACCATCCAATGCCTCCTTGATGACTCTTGCGAAGCGAACACGGTATTCCTTCACTGCTATTTTGGGATTTCAAGAGGATCATTCTTCCTCGTACAGGGTTACTAAGACTTGCACCTTCAAATCCTTTTCCAGGTTCTTGGTGAGATTTCTAAGAAGGGTGTCTCTATGGGGAGATCTATCCAGGGTATTACCTGAGATGGATAAGGGTATAGATTTCTCAAGAACAGACTTGAAGTCTGAATTAATTAAATATGCATATAAGTAGCGATTTATAAAACATAAGCCATACGTAGTCTTTTCATTATAAGCATGCAACCACCATTTCTAAATCAAAACACTACACAGGCAGTCTTATACTCAAACCATTCATAAAACTGCACAGAATGTGAGCATACATGTCAGCCTATAAATTTCAAGATGCAAGATGTAAAACACTTATCAGAAATAACACCAAATGTGATTGCAACTGCTGAGAGGGGTGCTCGTTTCCACCCAACTGTAGGCTCAGCGACTCCCAACGGATTTACCACTAGCCACCCCCGAGATGAGACCACGATGTTGTGAGACTGTGTCTCTATTTTCCAGTGACCGAGAATGAAGGTTACTCTCCTTCTTCTCTACTATCACTCACTCTGTGTTTTTCCAGAGTTCCTCTTCCTCTTTCCCTCGCATCTGCCCTGATCGCCCACACTTCCTGCCTTTTCTCTGTTCAGCGAGGTTACGTGTGGCATGATTTTCCTCGCAGTGGTCAGGTCTGAGGACTCTACGAATGGGTGGTTCACCCCCATCCCTCATTACTCATGAGGATCCCTTTACCTACCAGTCCTGACGAGTCATTTAATTCGGGGCCAATGAGCCGCTCTTGGTTCTCCAGGCCAGTGAAGTCCAAATACGGTATTGGTTTCGGTGGAAGTCAACACCATCATTCCAGGTGCCTTCCACCACCTTTCTCCAGCCATCATGGTCTCTTTTTCAGCATATCCCCTCTCAGCAGTCCTGCAATATATATTCATAATATTATTCACATTCATCGACCTTTTCACAAGGTCCATTCACATCACACATTCACATTTTTGGGTTTGCCACAGTTCTTGGCCAGTATAGTTATTTTTACAAAATGGGGTAAAGAGGGTGTTACAGCTTCATCATCAACCTTCATCCTTTTCTTGAGAGACCTATTTTATTTTCTCAATGAAACATTTTGTCTTTTTAGGTTTCTCACTTGCCTAAATAGAAGTGTATTTCTTCTCAGCTTTGATTGGGCATTAGTGAGGGCTACACGAGCATTGTTGATGGTTTTTCCACACTCTTTAAAGTGTCTCTCAAACTTTATCTTTGATAATATGTTCTCCAAACTAAGCTGAATAATTAGATATTGAGCTTCCCTCAATTTCTTGTTGAGCCACTTGATAGTTTTCTCACCCTCTCCAAGTGAAGTGTGAATATTTTCAACTGATACAGGCTGACCCTGTGCATGTGTTTTCTCTTCCAACTTGTATTATGAACCTATCCTTCTGGATGAGGATCTTGTTAAAGGGGATGGAGGTTTAGTCAAATCCACATTTTTAGGAATTTTCCTGATCTCTTTCTCTTTAGAACCTTCTTGAACCTTTGAGATTGATTCCTTCTTTGAACCTATTTCATCATGTGGTGTTTGAATATCAGAAACCCTCTCATCCAATTTCCTCTTCATCTCCCTATTATCATGAAAGGACTGAGCTATGACATGTTGATCTTATTTAAGCTGATATTGTAACTCTATGATTACTTGGTCTTTCTTTCCTGTCTGCATCTGATCTTTATCCACTTCTTGAGTTGAGAGTTCAATAGACTGTGTATGTAGGGAAGGTACACGTATTCTTTTAGCATCTGACCTTGTGATTGGACTACTCAATCTTGGTGTTTCATCCACCTCATCAATAAAGTGTAGCTTTCTGCCCTTCTTCTTAGCTGGTTGGATTGGTGAAGAATCTTCAATTTCCTTTCCTTTCCCCATGCCCTGTTCTACAAACCCTTTCTCTTTCCCTCTTGAATATTTAGAAGCTACTTTCTCAGCAGATGAGGGGGTGTATCCTTTGGGGTATAAAGGAATGTTTTCCAAAGTTAAGAAAGAGTCCCAGTCTCTGTTCAATTTCTTGATTTCTTCCACCACTAGTAACTTTAACAGAGAGAAATGAAATAAATTGGTCTTAAGTTTATCAGCCCTAGCCTTTACTATGTCTATCATTTTAATTAAGCATTTGTATAGGTAAAAAGGTAAATTCAAAATATTATTTCCTCTGAAATGCATTAAAATCCTTATATGATACTGGTATACTATATCAAATCTACCCTCACAAGTGAAATATTCATTGAACCACTCTTAACAACTTCTTATAATGCTCCAATATGAATTCCCTTGGAATATTAGCACCAAACTTCTTCTTTTTGTACTTTGGTTTCAAGAAAATGGTGTAGAAAATTGGATCAAGAGGCATACCTTTAAACCACTTCTCCCCCTGGACTGGAATTTCAGTTGCAATAGCCACTCTCTCCTATGATACTTGGAAAGTAATGTGATAAATCCTCATCTGGACACCATTGAAATTAAGGGCGAAGTCCTTCGTTAACTACACATTGTATCCTTAAATATTCTTGCAAAACCTCATGCATCCAGCTTTCTCAAATGAAACCTTAAATGCAGGATCACACTTCATCAATTTCAAGATTTGTGCCTCAGATATCAATACACTTCCTCCTTTGTTATATTTTTTTTTCTCTTTAGTTTCCATGTTGTGGATGTAGTATAAAACTGAGACTGGTAAAGACAAGGAGTTTCAAAGGCTAAAACTCTAACAGGGTTCTTTGCACATCAGAAAAAAAGGTTAGGGTTTGTAGAATTATGTCAATGGACTCATCAATATGATAAACAAGTTTTAGATCGTAGGTTTATAGGTGCAAGACACTTGTTAGACACAAAATAGAACCCTTTCAGTCTTTGCGCAACAAAATACAGGGGATGTGTAGTGTGTGTTTACTGTCTAAAAATTGCATAGTGGGCAGACAAGGTTTGCATAGCGAGTTGGACAAGGTTTGCGTAGCAGGTGGAGTATGTTGTATTTGTTGAAGAACAGGGGTCTGATCGATGGAAAAGGGTCTTGTGCAATGAAATATGGTGGGTAAATACATGCATATGCTGATAAAAAATGGTTTGAAATGTGATTGGTTTGTTTAGGATGACAAGAAATTTTGGGTAGCGCCAAGCAACTTGGGCAGTGAGTTTGTGCAATGTCTGTACTTTTTGCAGGTCAAGTACAAAATACATTTTGAAAGATAGGAAATATAACATTATAACCTTTTGATGACCCTCTAACTTTCATAATGTGTCATTATGTTCCATGACATCCCTAAAAACCATTCCACCTATACTTTATGACTTGACTCTTTTTACATGCCACTTCATGGTTTATAGCAACAACTTTAGACCAATAACTCTAAAACCTTGAAAAATTTCATGTGAAAATTTTTATTTGAAATCATATACACTCAATGAATCAATTAGGAATGCATTGGTCTTCCCAACACCAAAGCATGACTTTGTAAATTCTTGACAAACCTATAACCCTATCCTGAAAATAATGACACTAACACAGGACACAAGGGACCCAAAGAAGAATTTGTTGGAAATGAGATAATGCACATAAGGGAAGAGGTAGACTGGATTGTGAAAGACTGGCCCACATAGTGGAAGGTTCCAACAACACAAAAGAAAGGAACCAAACCTAAGGAGTTTCTTGTTGGATGACTCAGCTAATCCATTACCCTGTGGGTAATAGGCTATAGAATGACCAATGGTTATGTTGTAATCATTGCAAAACTTTTCCATTCTTCTAGACTTGAATGATGTTGCATTATCAGTTATTATTTTCACTAGTCCGCCAAACCTAGACAAAATGTTACTCTCCAGAAATTGGAGAATGACAACATCAATAGCTTTCCTTGTTGGTACTGCTTCAATCCATTTGATGAAATAATATTTAGTTGTCAATATATATTTATGTTGATCTGAAGATGATGGATGAATCTCTCCTATAAAATCAAGGTCCCACTGCCTAAATGATGCTTCAACAAAAATAGGTTTTAAAGGGAAAGGAAACAATTTCCTTTTTCCATAAAAAATATGACATTCATGATAGATTGACACCTCCTTGTATACATCAGAGAAAATGTTGAGCCAATAAAACCATGCTCTTAGTATCTTATGCACTGTAGTTTTACAATAATGGTTCCCTTCAAAGTCACCCTTATGTAATTCTTTGATAGCTTGTTTTACTTCATCTTCCAATAAGAAACATAGCAAAACCCCCCTTGGATCCTTCCAATACAGAGAACCATCAAGAATACAAAATTTGGATTCTTTTAATTTTAGAAAAATGGATTTTTCTTTGCTTAGTTCAAGAGGAGCTTGTAAATTTATCAATACATATATAATGTCAACATACCATGGAGATTCAAGAAACTTCTGGGATACTTGTGGCACTGTTTCCTCTCTTGAATTTTCTAACAGATATGCAATAAAATGTATCCCTAAAACATCATAATTTGGCCGTGTCATCAGTTTGGGAAGCCCCCGACCTTTGATCAGCTTTGTAGGATTTATCTCCAGGTCGTATTCTAAAAAAAAAACTATACATTTTCCTCTTCTTCCTTCAGGATGAGACTGGGTCGGGATATCTTTCACAACATTACTAGGCACATAAGCAACAACATGAGAATTCAAAATGTAAATTCTAAATTGTTTTAGAGATTTTACCAGTGCATATGCTTGCTTCTCCATGATGTCATAATTCAATGGGGAATCTCTTAAAGTTTTGTTGTAATAGGGTATGGGTCTTTCAAAATTCTATTCATTCTTCTGCAACAAAACTCCAACAATAGTGTGTTCTGATGAAAAAGAGAATAAGATGAAATCCTTTGCATAGTCCGAACGGGATAATATTGGTGATTTGGTCAGTGATACCTTTATATACTCAAAGGATTTCCTATATTCTAGAGTCCACTTTATCTCACTACCTTTCCTGAGCATGTTGGTAATGAACTTTATGATTTCTGCCAAATTAGGGATAAACCTCCTCAAAAATTTTACTCCTCCAAGAAAACACCGTACCTCCTTTTTGCTCTTGGGAGTAAAAATTTTCAGAATTGTAGCCACCCTGTTGGGATCTATCTTTATTCCATCTTTGGAGATGATATGACCAATTATTTTTCCCTCTTGCATTCCAAAGTTGTATTTTTGGGGATTTAATGAAATTCCAAACCTCCTACACTTCTGAAAAACCCTTCTCAAGTGTTTTAGATGCTCATCACCAGAATTTGAAAAAACAATAATATCATCTAAATAAATGACAATGAACTTTTATTTTTCATCAGCAAAATCTATATACATATATCTTTGGAATGTTTCCCCTCCAGTCATAATCCCAAAAGGAATTTTGGCATACATGAATGTACCCCAGTTTGTTGTGGCGGTTGTCTTCTCTTGATCATCAGGATGCACCATGATTTGGTTGTATCGAAAAAATCCATCAAGCATTGACATTTTATGTGACCCAACCACTTTCTGCAAAATATAGTCCATATTGGGAAGAGGATAGTTATCTTTGAGGGAAAACATGTTTAGATTTTGAAAGTATACACACAACCTTATTTCACCACTTTTCTTTCTGACGGGAACTGAGTTGGCCAACCATTTAGATAATCTCAAAGATACTATAATATTAGCATCAAACAATTTCCTTACCTCTTTCTCAATTAATGGCAGCAGTAAAGGATTAATCCTTCTCAATTTCTGTTTAAATGGTTTTTTCTCATCTTTTATTGGAATAAAATGTTGAATAGGTTTTGTGTCATAAACCTTCAAATCTTCATAGCTGTAACAAAAAAAATATGGAAAATCCTTCATTAAGTTGATTTATCTCTCCTTGACTTCTGGGCTAAGTGTCTTGGACAGTTTGATGATTTCAGGATTTTCCTGAGTCCCAATGTTACAATCTTCTATTTATTCATCATTTGGAGTGACTTTGGGGTTCCTTGCCACATCATTATTGTCAAAGATCTTTTCTAGTGGAACTAAGCCCTTAGGGATGACATTATTTTTGAGTTGAACAATGTCTCTACCAACAATTTGATTTAGGAAACAATATTCATTTGAAAACATGTCTACATATTCTTCCTGATCACAACAATTTACTCAATAATATTTGTGTTGGCAAAATCATCAGTCATTTAGAGAAATCTTACCACTTGTTTGTCATCCTCAAAAATATTCCAATACTTGATATTTCCAGGTACTACTAGTCTATGCTTGACTTCAATCTCATATTTTCTATTAGGAAAGATAGGAATCTTTAAAACAGAAGCTGAAGTGCCTAATGTATCAAAACTTAAATTGTGTCCTCTTGGAATCAGTGAGAGATTATATTCTGTGAAACTTTCAAGTATATCAAGAACTATATTTATGTATGCCCTCATCCTAGGATGTGTATATTGATAGATTCCCTTAACCTGATTAATCACAAGCTTAGAATCTCCATGTACAACAATTTGTTTTTCCCCCAAATATTTCAATGTGTTCAAACCCAAAATCAATGCCTCATACTCAACCATATTATGTGTACAGTCAAAAAAAAAATTGTAAGAGAAAATCTTGGAACCTGATTTAGGAGGGATAATCCACACACCTGCTCCACCTCCCTCCTTACTAGAAAATCCATCAAAATTCATATTCCAGATTTCTTCATCCTCATTATTTTGTTGATCTGAAATTTTCCCTACTTGATGATCTACCTCATATTTCACAGGGAGTTCAAGAGTCTTTGGATCTTCTTCTTCAAAGAACAGGTCATTATAAAAAATTGAAGAACTGACCTCAGTGTCAATAGAATAAATAGGATTATTATTTCTTTTTCTCTTGCTACTCACCATGTACTTCAACAATACTTCCTTGTATAGTCTCCTTTCCCGACAAAAAACTTTTATAGTTGCATAGGACATATCCATATGTAGAGTACTTTTAAATTTTGCATCCCATGAACTTGAAAACAACATGCCAAACTTTAGAGGGATGTTAGAAAATACTACATACATGACCAAATTATTTGATGGGATTTGAGATAGGGACACAACTAGGTCTTTGATTAAGCCTAAACACTTTGCCTTCCTTGAATCAAAAGAGAACAAATCTTTGTAAGGTCTAGGGATGTCCAAACCTAGTTCATCCATGATTACTTTTGGCATCAGATTATGAGATGCTCCTGAATCTAGCATTTCATTGTGTAAGGTCATATCACGAAATTTAAGGCTGACACAGAATGGAGGCACATCACCATCATCACCACATTCTTCCACCCGAGGACCAAATAAGATTGCAGGGTGATCATATTGCACATTCAAAGTATCAGATGCTTCTCCCATTTTAAACATTTTGATGATTTGACTTCTGTATTCAACATTCCTTATTGACTCATTGAAATGTACATAAATTATTATTTTTTCCATCTCACTTTCAAAATTAAAAGGAGACCGTGTTTTCTCTACCTCTTTGATGACTGCATCCCTTTGTGTTTTCCTTTCTCCAATGCATCCTTTGTAGAACTGACTTTCTTGGGATGACTAGAAGAGGGTAAATTAGGTTGAGGCTCCTTTGTACGATTTCCCTTCTAAGGTTTTGCAAGCACCTTTTCATTTCTAAGATTGTATTTCTTCTGAAACTGCATAATGGCATTTTGGCACCCCTTCTTATACTCTTTTGTTTCCATTGATAACATATCATCATTTTCCTTCATAAACTTATCATTTGCATACATAAATTTATCATATTCTTCTTTAGTTAGGAATACATCTTTTTTAGAATCATCACAACAATGTAGGTTATCTTCAAGAGATTCATCAAAATTTCCATCAACATAGTTATTTTGAAATGGGGGTTTGATTTGTTGATCACCTTGATTCCTTTGGTCTCTTTGTTTGATCTGTGTAACTGGTAATCTTCTGAAATTAGGATTCATGTGTTGAAGTTCAGTTTGATCTCTGATGGAAGGCTTGTTATCTAAGGACATATTTTCCACCAACCTTTCCATAGTTTTTACCATTAGATCAAATTTTGCATCTGATGACTGGGAAGTTGAGGGTTGACCTTCTCGAAATTTTTTCATGTCAGTTTCAAGATTATATTTAATCTTTCCTGATGCCATAAAATTTTCTTCCACTTCAATTGCATCATTCATCATGTCATTTAATGTAGTAAATCTCCTTTCCCTTAGCAACAAGGAAAAATCACTATCAAAGGAGTCAACATAATGAAGTTGTGTAGCTCCAAGAGGGGGTTTTAGTTTAGTAGGAATTGCATTATAAACCCTCATGAATTTGGTTGAAAAATCTTGAACTGTCTCATTGGGTGTTCTTTTTAAGTTATCATACTGAGTCAACAGTTGAAGAGGATTCTTCTTGTCTCCCCATCTTGCAAGAAAGGTTGTCTCAAAAGCTACAAAATTAGGGATGCTTGTTGTTGGAAGAGCCTTAAACCATTTTCTAACCTCACCTAAGAGACTTTGTGCAAACAATATAACTTTAACATCTTCATCATCTACCTCCTCAAGATCAACAAAATCATTAAAACAATCTAAATGTCTCTGAGCTGAAATTTTCTCTTCTGCATCATATGATTTAATTCTCTGATTATAATTTTGAGGTAGATCATTTAATTAAGCAAGTAAGACAAGGGGAGAAAATCTTGCTACCATGGTTTTAGGACGAATTTGGACTGGTTGAACAATTTGACTTGGAATCACAATAGTTTGAATGGGAACAATAGAAATAAAAGATTGAAATTTATTCTCATCAAACAAAATTTTAGTCAAGTTAGACTCTGATCTAGATCTAAACAAAGTCTGCTCGAATTTTATATCAAAATCAAGACCATCAATGCTCTTCACTCCATCTTTAGGCAATGATAAATTTCTATCCAGAAAAATACCTATTTCATATGTCTTTTATTTTATTTTATGTAAGAGCTTCTTAGGATCAACCACAGATGCTATAGGTTTTGGATCTGGGATTCTCCTAGTGTAAATATTGTTTGGCGCCAAGATTTCTCAATAATTTTACTTTTTTTCAATTGATCTTAAAACACGAAGTCGCCAGGGTAAAAAAAAATTCGGCCAATATTATGTATGATTCTATGTTAAAGTTAGGAATCAAATCTAAAAATTCAGTCGTTCTTTCCCAGTGAAAATTTTACTTTCGTTCCCCAACAACAATGCCAAAATGTTAGCACTATGTAAATTGCTTAGCTGAGGAAGCAAATCACAAAGGTAACCACAAAACCACTTTAGAACTGAAACTAGCCTTTTTCAGTTAAGAGAGGGATCTCTCTTGTCACCTCATCTCTGAAAGATAGATTTTTTGTTAAGGATTAGTGGATATATCTTTGATTATATGAAGGGATTTTTTAAATTTTGTTGGCAAGAAGGAAAGGAATCTGTTGGGAAATGGAGTCAACTCTAAAAGAAAATGGAATCAGTGACTGGTAGGTAGAACTATCAAGGAAGAAAAGGCTAGGTAAGTGATAATCTTTTAATTTTTAAATTTGTTGTTATAGGATGGAAGAAAGAGAAAAACACATAACAACATTCAGAGCACTAATTAAGATGAATTATGATGAGTTAATAAGAAATGATAGTGTTTAAATTGCTTGAATCTAAAGCATCATTTTCATATGAATTTCATACCATTTTTTCTCCAATTTAAACATATATGAATTTGCAGATAAAAGAGAAAGAAAACAAGAAGTACATACATGAAAGAGAACATAGACTTCATGTCACCACCACTAGAATATTTGGTATGAAAAGTTATGGACCTATGCACTAGTATTTCATTTAAATTCAGAAAATTTGTACAATGTTCAAGACAAAACGTCCTTTGTGCTTCTATTGACCCCTTTCACATTCAAAATGCTCAAATATATAAGCAAACTAAATCCCTAGGCTAGAGAAGTCGAACTTCACTACTATCCTATAATTTTGGATCTAATTACATCAAAGAGGGAACAAACTCTAAACTACTTGCTAAAAATAGAAATTTTCTTTAACCATATTTAAAGCATAACAATACTCTTATTAATAAGAGATTCTCCAATATATCTTCGACCTTGAAACTTATATGAGTCATCTAGGACAGCTAGAGGTGAATCCTGAGCTGATATGAGCACTGACAAGGCTCCCTTTCACCTTTGCATAGCGAACTGCAGCAATTCATCGTGTAATTGCAACCTACAACAGTTGTGTAGTGAGTTTACACAACGTGATTGATTTCTTGAATAATCTTCGTTTATGTGGTGGTTGGAACGTTGCGAGTGGTTGAAAATCATTGTTATCTCATCCATCAAACATTTCCCAATGTTGGTTTACTCTATGTGTACTTACAACACTTGTGTAGCATGAGATCGCTATGCAAGTTATGTACAATGTTGTTTTTCCAATCAAAACTCAAAATAGGTTATGGGTTTTATAAAAAAGAAAAATTGTGAAAACCTGAAACCTATATCTCAGCCACCTCTGCAAGTAGGTCCAACTTTCCCCTAGTTCATCATCAACCTTCATCCTTTTCTTGAGAGACTTATTTTCTTTTCTCAATGACATATTTTGTCTTTTTAGGTTTCTCACTTTCCTAAATAGAAGTGTGTTTCTTCTCAGCTTTGATTGGGCATTAGTGAGGGTTGTGTTGAGTACTCAACACACCCTAAAAAATTATGTCACCATTTACTTTTTGGGGTACCACTCAATCTTCGGCTTGGACTATTATCACTTCAGTATGAAACGGATGCCTTCTCTTGTCTCATATGTTTCATGATTGAATCAATTAAAAGTTTGCTTTTGTACAAAAAAGAACCTTCTGAAAGAGACTTAATTACTACTCAATGAATCGACGACCCAGATTTTCCCCCGACTCACTTGAGAAATTCGGCATCGACAAAAGATAAAGGTGGTGAAAATCGTTTGGAAAGTCAAAGTAGCCGAGTACCGATCTTCATCGGCGTCGACTGATGAAAGCGTTTCTTTCCTACGAACAACCTCAGGAAGGATTTCTCCGAAGAACGATCCATTCGGTTTCGGCAGAAAAATGTAATAGTAAACACCGCACATAGGTAAGGAGTAAACAACTGATCCCCGATCCCTACGCCGAAGTGATGTGATGCGATGAGACGTTTTACCTCCATATGTGTCAGATACGCCACATTCAAAGCTGGTATTTAATTCATAGATCGCGCATTAGTTACTAATTCGTGCACAAATCAAAAGGATCTGTTAAACCCACTTATACAATGCATCTTCTCTCGCGCCTCCGCCGTCAACCAGTTAAGGTTTATCTGTAGAATTTCGAGGGTAATTTATTTTGAATTTACATTTATTACTCATATTAATTGATTGATATGACTGGTAGTACCTCTCCAGTTATATCCTGTTTGATTCATTATGAATGGTCCCATTCTACACAGCAAGAAGTTCAGAACAATGAGAAGAGTGAAGCCAACAACCCGGAGGAAACGCCCACAGTTCAGTGAGTATTAAGAAATTATCTTAGCAGGCATTATAGGTATGTATCCACTAATGATTTTCATTCATTCCATTTTTATATGTTTGCACCCAAAGATAATCTGTACACATGTTCAAAAGGAATTTTTAAATTGCAGGAACAATGCCTTCGAAAAATCCTTCCACCAGGAAATCACCGAGAGACCCTAAGTTGCAAGAATCAAAACTAGGAGAAGGCTCCTCCCCAGCTGTTTGCACCCTTTTCATCACCTTGGTGAGAAAATAAGAGGTGCTTGCATGCCCAGTTGGGTCTTGCTGAGCATGACAGCTATAGAGGAAAGGGTTAGAGAAAGAAAAACAAAACTATAAGCAAGAATTAAACTAATACAAACTAAAATACTAAGCATAGGAGCATGGAAATAAAAAGAACAAAAAGACCAATATCACCGATGTTTTTAGGCTGATCTATTGATGAAATCAAAGCACCAAGAAGAAAGGGGACTATGAGTCCCTTCTTCCTCCAAGGGAAGGCTCTTGGACCCTCACAAGCTTGCTCTCCTTACAACAAGAAAAATGAAAATGGTGGTGAAAGAACTCCTTTGCAAAATCCACTCAATGGAGAGGTGGATTGCTCCATGAAATGGTGCCAATGTGCTCTTGTCAAGGGTGAGTCCTTAAAACAATATAGGCGACATAACATTACATGAAATTCCTTGTGAGTTATTCATGGCTTTATAGCGTTGCTTTGAGATTTTGTTTAACTGCCTTGTAGTGTGAAAGAGGCCATTTAGGGGTGTGGGTCTTTGACCGACCTACCATCTTGATTCATTTCAGTTGAGGGTCAAATGCGGCTTTGAGCTGATCCATAATTGGTTGGGAGGCCGACCATTTTCAATAAATGCGTTGTTTAGCGGGTGCGCGGGTTTTTGCGATAACGAGGCCATTTAGGGAATTATTAGGTCTTTGACCAGCCTACCATGCGGATTCAGCTCAGATTTGAGGGTCAAATCGGCTTGGGAGCTGATCCATAAGTGGTTGGGAGGCCGACCACTTCAATAAATGCGTCGTTTAGCAGGTGCACGGATTTTTGCGATAACAACCACGCATCGTGCGCGTATGCGAGCATGGTATGTTTTTGTTCCGCGCATGTGCGCGCGCGCCCAACTTCTGTAAAGAGCTCTTCAATTTTTCACTACTTTGTATAGTTTTTGACCTTTTTTGAATGCTGTAAGATTAATTCAGGGCCATGAATGACTTCATTGTTGTTTGACGATGCTGAGTTCTTGTCGCCACGTGCGGACGAAATTTCAGTGATAACACCAGCAGTTGCGAGACAAATAGAATTTTCTCCCAAGCCGGTGTCTGTCATTAAGACAATCACCAAGGATCCCTTTTTCCATCCCCCATCTTTCAGAGACATGGAGGCAAGTATTGGAGCCAAGATGGCATTTCCTCGCTGGGAAGAATTTTTCAAGAAAATCAAGAAAGAAGAACCCCTCGAATATACCCCACATAGAAATCCTGAAACAAGGAAGCTCGACGATGAGGTCCTCACCAACATTCGCAAGGCTTATCTTCACATGGTGGCAAGCCAGTCTCCAGTATTTCCTTGCATTGAGCTCCTGAAGTGGATCATTGACCACGCTGACACCCAAAAATGTTTGATTAATGACGATAACGACAAATGTGTCGGGGTCTTCCTGCCATCAGAAGTTCATAGCTACTATAATCTCAAATATTCTGAGTTAAAACTGAGCACTGAATTCGTCCTAAGTTTCTATGTGTCACACGATACCAGCAAAATCATGGCATCTTGGTGGAGAGAAGACAAAAAATTCATGAACCGGAATGTTGGTTGGTACCCAACATCCAATATCAGGGAACCATACATATATCTCATGGATGTACTCTGCAGGTTACATGGGGAGAAAGACTATTCCCGATTTTCAGAGGCTTGGATGCCTCTGGATTTTACAGTCGCCATTTCAGGCACAAGCTTCAATTGGGTTGCCATCATCTCCAAACAGTTGAGCACCTGCATAAGACAAGCTCAGGTGCCAAAGGAGTGAGATACCCTTGCCTTCTACATGGCCTCGTATCTATTGGATGTCATCTGCGCCAGGAAATATTTCACTAGGATGAACCTAAATTAGGACTCTTCGGAGCTTGTGGTCCATGTATACTTCAGCATCTTATGGGAAAACAAGTACAATAAATCCTATGTTGTTATCTGTGATCAATTTATTGCACGCATTTACTTCTTACTCTTCAGGAAATAATTCCCTATATTGTCAGATGAAGCAAAGAAGGTTATATCCAAAATTGGCCACTGGTATTTAGATGAATGAGAAACCTACATCAGGGTTTTCGGTGCCATAGGAGCACCCCACTTATTACCCATTTATGTTCTCGATCGGCGAGTATTAGGGGAAATTTTCTATCAAACCATTCTGCAAGGATACAATGCAACTTTAGTAAAAGACAAGAAGTGGGATTTCATACCGTATGGGTTTCATATCAGCTTCTGCATGGTCAAAGATACCACGCATGCTAAACAAATCAGGCTAGGTCAATTGGAATTTCGGTTCCAAACTGGTCGATTTCGCAAACACGATCCCAAGGGATTGGTTCTACAACACGTGTCACAGGTATCATCTTGTTGGCCCTATGCCCATGACCAGTTCAAGGATGAAATTTTTACTGAGAACGCTAAGACTGGAATGTGGTGGAGTCCAGGAAAGTTGATCCTTAAGGACCCAGGTTTAGAGCTATGAGCTACGAAGAACAACCAACTTTTTTGGTGCAGACATTTCAAGATATCAGAAGGACCCGTCAAGACACATCAACATATGAATTGGATGAAGGAATAAGTGATCCCCAAGGAGACATTAAAGCCATGGGAGTCAACTGGGAATCCATGATACACATCATGGATTCCCCTGAAGTTTGAACTACACCGAAGATGCCAGAACTCTTGTACCAATAAAGTCAGTTGCTAATGAGACGAATGCATGATAACCCGCACCTTACCATAAGTCCTACGATTTAAAATACCATTCAGAGTGTCCCAATGGATTCAATTGGCCCCATCTCCTTAAATCCTGATAAATCCAACAACTCAAATAACCCTGGATCCCCAATGGCGCCGGTCGACTCCCTGAAAGGAAAAATAATTCCTACAGAGATAGGTCGGGTGTCGATGGAAACACAAGCACCTAATCCCCTGAGCAAAATTATACAGGTATACAGTGATGAAGAAAGTATGGATCCATATCATGGCTCCCCGGTACGTGTCCAAGAGGAGGAAAGCCCCAAGAAAACCGCTTCCCCTGAGCCTGAGGCCCAAGACAATCAGGTCTTACAAAAGGAAAAAGGGTCTGAAGGTGGCCTCGACACAAGGGAGTCCCACGAACAAGAAGCAAAAATAGGTCTGAGTGATGAACTTCCACAGAAGGAAATCGACAGTTCTACAAATGACGAGCAGGTAAACAACAAGCCTATACCCGACACCTCTATTCTGACCAACACTCAAATCCCCGATGAGTGACAAATGGAGGTCAAATCTACAAAGAAGAGTGAGGAAGTTTGAGAGCCCACTCTTGAACAAGTATACACCACGGGTAGCCTGAGAAATAGTCTCACATGGGGCGATCAACAGATACTAGAACCGGTAGATGAGGTAGAATATATCTATGTGATCTCCTACGATCAAAAGAGGAAGGCCATCATTCAAAAGACTGTTAAGAAGAGAAGGATCACTTTAGATCAATCCATCTTAGTTACCACAGAGGAGAACTTAATTAACACCGCAGATCCTAGCATGTCTAAACCAATCGACATGGGAAAATCCCTCTCGAATGCCACCCAGGATAGAGCCAAGAGGGATGAAAAGGAACTAACCAACACTCTGAAATAGCTCGAACATCTGCATCATCTTACCGAATACTATAAGAGCGCTACGTAGACCGCTATGTAACTGAAGGGTGAGTTCAATGGATTTTATGATGATTTCAATAAGGAGAGGCACCTGTTAATAGAAAACATAGTCGAGTTCTAGGAGGATACTCTCATGGTTCTCACGACGTGAAAAGAGATGGAAATGTGGCACGAAAAGGCACAACAAGTGATAAAGAGACACAAATACATTGAGGCAGTCCAGCAGGGTTGAGAAAAGGAAAATCATGGCATTCGATTGGTTGGAAAAAGTAGTCTCGACCGCATGAAGAAATTCATCGAATAATGGGCGAGGATGACCCAGGACCCACACCGAGAAATTCAAGAGCAATGGGCCAAATGCCAGAAACACTGGGGTAAAATTAATAAAGTGATGAAAGATATAGGTCTCCCCAAATTTGGCACCCCCAGTGAATTTACTAACCTGAGCGAGGTGGTCAAGTTGTACATCGAACAAGACTCACTATGGACCAAAGAATGTGCGAAGACAGACGATGTGAAGCCAGGACAAGTGCAACAATTCACGGAACACCCGATCAAAGCTCGAACTATGTTGCAACTACTAAACACCTGTTTGGTAAAGTATCGAATGCATGCAGTAGATATCAGAGGAGTATATGCAGCCCCAATGGAACAACACAGGTTCCCATGGGCCCAAACCTGCAAAGATATGTTTATCAACTGGTCTAAATATGAATAAAGTCATTTGTTTCAAGAAATATATCAGATGAACTGTTAAAGAAACTATTGGATGACCACGCCATGTGGTGAGTTTTGTTTGGTTTAATATGTACTTAGCCGTTAATTTTGGTTGAATTTTATATTATAAATAGGGACATTGACCGGTTAGTCAAGGGTCGATGGTTGTTGTAAGAACTATTTCTTTTTGGGTTGCTGATAATTATTTTGAGACTGCTATGAATTGAGAAGTCCTTCTAGACCAAAGACAAGCTATTTTCATCAGATGTATGTGATTGGAGTTGGAGAAGAATTACTTCCTATCCTATTCCATGAATGATGATGTAAATGAGTAAGAGAAATTGATTATGTTGTCAAGTTATCTGGTTCAATGTTTTAATGTTCTTTGATTAATGATGAATATAAATCATTGTTTTGGTATGTGATGAATGTTATGGTAGATGAATTATTTTTCTTACCGTGATCTTGATTACATATGTATTTTTGTTCTGTTAATTTGTTTTTCTCATACAGTAATTCGATGTTCATTTGGTTAATGTATTAGTACTAGGCCCTTTGGCATAGAATCATTTCCTGCATGTTTGAGCAGCAGGTTATCCCAAGCTCAGCCTCTTCCCAGTAGTTGAAACTCAATCTTGTTACTTTCCAAGTTGGCTTATGTCGGCTTGCATATCTCAAATTAGTCCCACTTAAGAGAAAATACAGAAAAGAATGGTCCTACCTAAAGGGAGAAGCTTCAAAAGAAAACACAAAGCCCATCGATAAATTGGTCGGATCGCAAGATCTGGAGAACCATTCCATCTCAAACACTGCAGAGTCTAATTGGGACTTGGTGGAGGGTTTGGTTCCTGCTATTGAATCAAGGTATTTAAGACCCATCAACAAAATTGGCGCTAGAAGGAGGGCCTGAAAATGAATGGTTGAATACATAAGTTATATAGCATTCCGAACAGCCTACAGATTCGTAACGGTCCACATGCATGGCTAGTCATCCAATAGACATCCCACATTTACTGGGTACTTTCGAAGCGGGTAACTCACCCAAGTCCGAGGAAGAACCTTTTCACCCTGAAATACCTTATTCCCTCCCTCACAAGGAAGTGAATCAATTCAGGAGAATCACCAGAGCGTACACCCAACAAATCAACGCATTGTCCTTAACTCCCATCCTCCCTCAGAGAAAAAAATAAATTAGACCAGTGGTTAGCACTCTCGACGAAGTTTTCATACACTCCGTCGAAGACTTAATAGATTTTGTGATCACCGAAATCCAAGAAACTCTTGATCTAATACCCGAGACGCCACCCGGCAACATCCCCGAGCTTGACAACTTTTCGAAAGAAGAAGATATTGACTCTGACTCTGAAGATATGGAAGGGAACAATGGTCATGAGGAGGAAAGAGAAGTTCCACTTCAAGACAACCAGCCTTGGTTTTCCAGAGACGCCATGGCCATCCCTGGATGAGTACACAATCTTACCCGGCACCCAGAAAAATTGCTTCCCAAGTACAACCCTGAAACTTCAGGTTCGTCTGAAGATCATATCAAGAAATTCATACTTGCAATAAGGCTTATGAACATTCAACATGAGGATGTGGTATGTAGAATTTTTCCCTACACGTTTGAGAATTCAACCTCCACATGGAATTTTAATTTTCCGATAGGATCTATAACCAGACTGACTAAATTCCAAAAGGATTTTCTAGACAAATTTGAAGAAGAAACTACTATAGGAGCCCTGATGATTGAGTTGTTCACAACCACCATGACCCCAAAAGATAGGGTTAAATATTTCAATCAAATATTCATGACCATCTTAAACAAGTTCCAGCCTGTGGTGAAACCCACTGAAGAGTTGCAAATTGAGGTTTATGCCAATGCACTTCTAGCTTCTATTTCCATGTTCGTTAAAAGAGCCGCCAAGAAAAACCTTGCTGAAAATTTTGAAGAGGCCAAGACGATAGAATTCCAGATGAAAGGATGTGAAGAGGGTCAAGCCTCTCTAGTGAGAAAAGAAAGCCAACCCCCTCCTAGGAGAGGACTCCTTTTGACTAGACCATCGAGGAAACCGGCTGAACAAACTCCCGACAAGGGTAATGCAGATATAGAAGACCTGCAGCGCATGGTCAAGAAACTATCAAATGAGATTATAGACATGAAAAGAAGCACAGGGGAAGGAAACCAAGGCCAAAATCCCTATAAGCCTTTCTTTAAAAGAAACCATCCTTTCAAAGAAATTGAACCTCCCCCAGCCAACCTAAACATTGACCTAGGGAATGTTGCGTCTGATTCTTTCTACACTTATCACCAGGAGAACCACTTTGAAAGAGAATGCCCTCAATGGGTCCATGCCATGAATTTAATGGCCAATCATTTTCTGGACGAAGTCTCACTGACCGAACAGTCAAGCAGTTCAACCATGAATATTGTCGATCAGGAAGAAGCTGACCCACCATGAGACACAACCATGTTGATATGGGATCCTGACATAATCGCATCTTCGGATGATTTTTTTGGTTCTCGAGAAAAACCCACCAAAGTTTCGGTAGTAAAGACGCGTAGTAAAGGTCAACGCGGCTCGAAAAATACTGGCATGGCCCGGGCCTTGCAAAGTAAGTTAACTCCTGATCACCCGAAAATACCTTTCTCTCCTAGAGAAAAGCCTATAAGAATCCATACCAAGGAATTTCCCAAATTGGATTACAACGTAGTTGAAGATTTGAAAAATATGAAGGCTAATATATCAGTTATGGATATATGTAGGATTCCTCAACAAAAATACTTTCTATTGCAAGCTCTGAGCTCGGCAGAAGACTCGACTACAGGAAATGGTCAGAAGAAGGATCTATCCTCAACAGATTTGGCAAGCAAGCCAACCATAAACACATACTTAGAAGGTAGGAAGGAGAAGCCTTTTGTACCACCTTTCCTTTTAACGTTCGAAGTTTTTAACAGGAATCTTCACAATTTTTTGGTAGATTTTGGGGCATCCTCTAATGTAATTCCCTTGGTCGTTTGTAATAAACTGGGTGTTGTCCCTCTCAAAAGTGATAATAATTTCATACAACTAGACAGAACCCAAGTCAAAGTTATGGAAGAACTCAAAGATGCAATGATCGGGATAGAAACACATCCTAATTTCGAGCAAATAATTGACATCATTGTAGTAGATATCCCAGAGGCATATGGACTACTGTTGAGTCATGACTGGTCTAAGAAGCTAAATGGATATTTTAGTACGGAATGGGCACACCTTTGGTTACCACTAAAGGGATACAAGAGCATGATCAAAATCGACAGAGAAAGATATCTGAAGCATATGATCACTGACCTAGAAACCCCGAATGAACCTGTGTCTACCGATTCCCCAGTATTGGGAAATTACTCCTGTGATTCCCACTTCGAGGACTTTTCTCCTCTACTGTCCGTTGTTCCTCTTACCCAAAAATCCTAAATAATATTTCAAGAGGAACTGCTGATGCCAATAGAGAACGCTCTCTTTTGCCAAAATCCTGCGATTGAGATTACGGGATGAGAGATCGGTAAGAAAGAAATCGGTATAGAACAAAGAAAGGGTGATTACTTTTCACAGATTTGGACCCTCTACTTTGATGGATCCAAATCCCAAGAAGGGTCAGGAGCAGGGTGTATCCTTATAAATCCTATAGGACAACGTTATTTCCTATCCTATAGGCTAGAATTCGAATGTACCAACAACACTGTCGAGTATGAAGCTCTAGTACAAGGATTAAAGAAAGCCATAGATCTGGGTGTCAGGGAATTGAAGTTTTTTGGGGATTCTGAGATCATTGTTAGACAAGTGAGGAATACTATTCATTGTAATTCGCCTCATATTAAGAACTACCAGCAGGAGGTGCATTGGCTAATAGAGTACTTTGACGCTTTCAATATGACTGCGATCCCAAGAGAAAAGAACGTTCTTGCCGACTCTGTTATAACCCTATGATTCATAGGATCATTTGTTGACTGGAATTTTTTCACTCTGGGTGTATAGGTTTGCAAATAATATTTCATCTCTGCAAATTATTTTCAAAGGAAGCAGCGCACAAAACCCACCAAAATCGCTAAGGCCTAAGTTTTTGCTGCATTCGCACCTGGAGAATAAAGAACATGCTTAGATCGATGGTCGATCTAGCGGTGCATAGATCAACGGCTGGTAGTGGATTCCGGACCCCCTCAACTATTCTACCTTTAATGGTGAGGGGGGGGTCTGGAATCGGAGATAATGAAGGCACACATCTAAACGGATGAGGCACCAACGCTTTCATCGGAGATAATGAAGGCACAAATCTAAACGGCTGAGGCACCAACGCTTTCATAAAAAACTGAGATTGAATTCTGGACTTCCAATCGTTTCCGCTTTAATCTGGGTCCGAATGAAGCGGTTTTCCCGGTGGGCCCTGCCCCAACGTGTCACCCATCCATCAAATTGGACCTCCTCCAATCCATACCACTTACCTCTTACTAATTCCCACTTATTTCTTACCACCCTTCCAACTTACTACCATACCGCTCCTGCATCGTGACGTCAGCCTCCATTATCCCACCATCTCACCCGTCCATGAATAAACAGACTTAGGGTAAAAACATTAAGTTAATAAAGATAGTAATAAAATTTAATATAGTTAGTTTAATAAATTGAATTAGTTAATAATTAGTTAGTTAATTAATAATAAATCAATTGTTAATTAATTAATTAATTAATGATTAATGATATAGTTAGGTTAGTAACTAGGTTAGTTTTAGATTAAATAAATCAAATTAATAAAATAATACAAACAAAATAAGTCATAAAACATTAAAAGTTAAATTAAAAGAATTAAAATTATATAAAACAAAAACTAAACAAAAATGTAAAACATATTAAATACAAAAAACAATAATAAAAAACAAAACATAAAAAAACAAAGTATAAAACGTAACACATGTAATAAAACATATAATATAAAATATAATATAACTAAAAAATAAAAATATTTACCCTAAGTCTACCTCACTCCCGCTCACACCTAGCTCAACGCACACCTTACAAATCTCGTACGCATACATCACAATCAAAATAAATCAAATGGTCCATAAAAATTCCGGACCCCCCCTCACCATCCGAACTTTAATGAGAGGGGGGGGGTCTGGAATAATGGTTTTTCAAAACCACCCCCCCTCCACGTGGCATGATTCTATTCCAGTGTCCCCCCCCCCTCCAAAACCACTTACCACCTCGGGGGGGTTCGGAATACCGCCTTCACGGAACAAAACCGCTTTTTTCATATTTTTGTCATTTTTGCATGTTTCAGCATGTGTTCGTCCGAGGCAGTTTCTGGGAAAACGAAGACGTATTTTAAAAATAAGAGAGATATTTTTGCTTAGCACGGGCTGAAGAACAAAAAACTCTCTCATTTTTTGCAACAGAGCTACGAGCATAGAGAATCGAAACTTTCTTTCAGCCTCTTTTTTCACATTTTCGGTTTATCTGTTACAGTCCCGATCTTGCAGGAGCTGTTACGGCCAACTAGGGAAGAATTTGGTGAAATTGAAGGAGGTTTTTGTCCAGCACATACCCATATACAATAACTGCCTTCATTTTTCTCCTAGGTGTCATTGTTCAAGATAAAAACACGTCTGTTCGGACCCCTTTTTCGCAGAAAACCGGTTTGTCTTTCATGGCAGACAACTCCAAATTTTGTGGGAGTGGTGGTTATTTTTGGCCGAGGCGGTTAAACCGACTTCTGAAACTTATTGGGATGGTCTATCCTATTTATTCAGAGGATTTTAATGTAAAATGGTTCGACCTGTGAGGTTCCTTGATGGACAGTGGGCTATGTTTGGCCAGAGAACTCTTTTTGTAATCTTTAGATGCATGATCAGTAATAGACATGTTGTTTACAGGATTCCTGTGCGGAGGTGTTGGTGGTGTTTCCATTCTCTATTGAGTGTTTTCCTGTTATCATTTCATTTGTTTTCAATTTCTCATTATCATAAGAAGAGTAACAGAGCATAATTTATTAGCAAATACTCTGCATCTGATCTTGTGATATTCTTTATGTTTCTCCTCTAAAAAGCTAGTTTATGAATACTTAATTGCTCATTTGATCGCTTTTTCATCCCCTAGTTCTTCCTCAAATCGACACCATCAAAACTAAATTCGATCCGACACTTCCACTACCTTGACCTGTGTAAAAGCTTTGTCTAGATCTGAGAATGAATCAGATATTTAAGTGCAGACCCCATTTGCCCAATGGCCCTCCTTGTTGTTCCAAAACAACCATTTAAAAACCCCAGCCCCACACTTGCATAACTAGCCTAATACCTATTAAAACAAAGCTATATCAGACAGAGAGATCCCTCTCTAAGTCTTGGAGGGATAGATCCAAGACTCAAAGTGGTTTTGATGTTGCCTCTGCGACTGCCTTACAGCCTTGGGAAAATTACAGAGTGCTAACAGACTCCTTGGCCACATTCACTTCCCAACTATTGCCTTTAGAAGATTATGAAGCCTCCTGATTCATTGTAGAGATTCTCTACAAACTGTCGATGCCAAACAATATTTCTAATTGGAAAGTCTTTGAAGGTGACAAACAAATCATAAACTTCTTGACCAACCAAGACAACTTCAAAGACCTAGCCATAGATGATGAATAATTCCGAGAGAAAACAACTAAAACTAATCCCCAAATAGGACAAGATGTCAGAAATTTGAAGGCTCACAATATCCCAAAGGGGATAGCTAATATAGAGAGTATGTTTGATCTAAAGGATCGTTTTAAAGGACCCAAAAACATGAAGACTGGTAGCTCTTGCCCCCTCCATGAAACTGTGAATATTGGGACTCCAGAGAACACGAAGAATGTTAATCTTGGAAAAACTATGTCTAAGGAAGAGAGGAAATCCTACCTCAAATTATTCAGACAATACCAGGATGTCTTCACATGGTCCTACAAGGATTTGAAAACGTACGATACCTGCATTATTCAGCACACCATCTCGTTGAAACCCGAAATGAAACCTTTCCAGCAAAAGCTCTGGAAGTATCACCTGTCCCTAGAGCCTCTCATGTATCAGGAATTAAGGAAGCTTCTAGATGTGAGGATAATTTTTCAGGTTAGACATTTTTCCTGGGTGGAAAATCTCGTTCTGGTAAGGAAACATTCGGGAGAGATCCAACTATGCATAGATTTTCGGAACCTCAATAGAGCTTCAGAGAAGGACAATTATCCGGTCCCACCGATGGAGCAACTCCTGTAGACCGTGTCGGGCTCAGATATTTTTTCCTTACTAGACGGTTTCTCAGGCTACAACCAAGTGTTGGTTTTAGAGGAAGACCGTTTAAAAACCACCTTCTGAACCAAATGGGGAACCTTCACTTATAAACGCATGCCTTTTGGGTTAATCAATGCAGGAGCAACCTTCCAAAGGGCCATGGACGTGGATTTTTGGGGACTTATCAATAGGTGTGTGGTAGTATATTTAGATGACGTAACAGTATATTTGAATAATAGGGAAGAACACATCCATCACTTAACTCAGATTTTCGAAAGGTGTCGAAAATACGGTATATCTCTGAACCCCAAGAATACTATCTTTGGTGTCGAGGAAGGGAAGTTGTTAGGGCATATTATAGCTCAATCAAGGATCTGCATAGACCCCGAAAGGATTAATGCCTTAGCTCAACTCCCACTACCCCATAACAAGAAAGCTATGTAGTCCTTTTTCGAGCAAATCAATTTTGTGAGGAAATTCACTTCTGACTTTGTCGAAATTATCAAACCCTTGCAAAGGATGATTCGCAAGGACGCCAAATTTAATTGGGATGATGAAAAAAAAGATTATTTCAACAATATCAAAGTGGCCATATCCCGGGCCCCGGTGTTGCGAAGTCCCGATTTTAATAGAGACTTTAACCTTTATACTTTTGCCTCCGACCAATCGCTAGCTGTGGTTTTGACTCAAAAGGATGATGACAACAACAAAGCCCCAGTGTCATTTATGAGTACCAATCTTCAAAGAGCTGAGCTCAATTATCCTTCCATAGACAAACAGGCCTATGCGGTCTATAAGGTCATAAATCATTTCAGGTCTTACATCCTCAAGAATCACACTAAGGTGATTGTGCCACACCCCGCGGTCCAATCCCTGTTTACCCAACAAGAGATGGGGGAAACAAGAGGGAACTGGATGGCAGTAGTCTAGGAATTTTATCTAGATATAAAACCTACCAAGCTAGTAAAAGGGCAAGGTTTGTGCAAGCTCTCAGCTGAAGCGTAGGATCAAGCAAATGAAGATCCCGGGTGGGAAAACGAAATGATGCTATGGTGAAACGAAGTAGCATACATATCCCCAAGACAAGACTCCTGGTACAAGGATTTATCTTATATTTTACATCACGGAGCTTGTCCCGAGAACCTCAACCCTAGGGAAAGGAGAGCCCTGAGATTGAAATCTGCATAGTATCGCCTTATAAATTCGGTGCTCTTCCGGATCAATTATGATGGAGTACTATTGAGATGTCTCGAACGAGAAGATGTTGATAAGGTGCTGAAGGAACTCCACGATGGCCCCATCAGAGGAAAATTTGAAGGGAACACCACCATCCATAAGATTCTGGGAGTTGGCTATTACTGGCCCACCTTGTTTGAAAGATGCTCATACTCATGCTAGGAACTATAAGACTTTTCAAATAAGTGTTGGAAAAGAGAAGAGAGCAGCGATCCCACTTCATCCCGTGACTGTTTCCAAGCCTTTTGAGCAGTCGGGGTTGGATATCATAGGAGAAATTACTCCTAGCTCTTCAAATATGCACAAGTACATTCTTACTGCCACTGACTATTTCACAAAGTGGGCAGAGGCCATTCCTTTGACTCATGTAAACAAGAAGGTAGTAATCCAATTTATAAAACAACAGTTGATCACAAGGTTTGGTGTCCCCTCCATTCTGGTCTTTGATAATGCAACTTACTTTTCTTCTACCATGTTAATAGAGTTTTCTTTGGACAAAGGGATCATGATCAAGTACTCTACAAATTACTACCCTCAGGGAAACGATGTGGCAGAGTCAACTAATAAGAACCTGGTAAGAATTTTGAAGAAGAAGGTTATAGATAACCAAATAAATTGGCACAACCAACTCCATAACGCTCTATGGGCCGATAGATTCACGCCCAAGGAAGATGTCGATAATTCCCCATACTTTCTAGTCTACGGACAAGAATCCATTCTCCCAAACGAGCTTTATCTACCATCCCTCCAATTGTCCCAAGATTCCAATGAGGAACCCTCATCGGCCATGCAACAGAGGATCGACACTCTTCTCATGCTGGAAGAACAAAGAGAAAAGGCTAGGTTGAAATTCCTAGCTCATCAACAAATAGTGAAACGATGGTTTGATAAGCATAAGGCTAAAGAAAAGAACTTTGAGGTAGGAGACTTAGTGTTGAAGTGGGACAAAGAAAACCAGCCAAAGGGAAAAGATTCTAAGTTTCAAAGCCTATGGCTTGGAACTTTCCAAGTCGCTAAGAAAATCGAGGCAGGTACATATCGATTGTTGAATCTGAGAGGAGAACTTGATGCCCTCCCAGTGAATGGTCAAGCCCTAAAACGATACTTTCATTAATATATATATATATATATATAAATAGTTTTGTAATATATACAGGTATGAATAAAGGTATGCTTGTTATGAACCAGATATTTTGCATTCACCCAGTGAATCGCCATTTATTGAGTACTTAACACACCCTAAAAAAGTTTGTCACCATTTACTTTTTGGGGTACCACTCGATCTTTGGCTTGGACTGTTATCACTTCAGTATGAAACTGACGCATTCGCTTGTCTCATATGTTTCATGATTGAATCGATTAAAATTTTTCTAGTGTACAACAAAGAACCTTCTTAACTCTGAAAGAGACTTAATTACTACTCAATGAATCGACGACCCAGGATTTTCCCCTGACTCACTTGAGAAATTCGGCATCGGCAAAAGATAAAGGTGGTGAAAATCGTTTGGAAAGTCAAACTAGCCGAGTACCGATCTTCATCGACGTTGGCCGATGAAAGCGTTTCTTTCCTATGAACAACCTCAGGAAGGATTTCGTCGAAGACCAATCCATTCAGTTTCGACAGAAAAATGTAATAGTAAACACCGCGCATAGGTAAGGAGTAAACAATCGATCCCCGATCCCTACGCAAGAGTGATGTGACGCAACGAGACATTTTACCTCCATATGTATAAGATACGCCACATTCAAAGCTGGTATTTAATTCGTAGATCACACATTAGTTACTAATTCATGCATGAATCAAAATGATCTATTAAACCCATCGATACAATGCATCTTCTCCCGTGCCTCCGCCGTCAACAATTTAAGGTTTATTTGTAGAATTTTGAGGGTAGTTTATTTTGAATTTACATTTATTACTCATATTAACTGATTGATATGACTGGTAGTACCTCTCCAGTTATATGCTATTCGATTCATTATGCATGGTCCCATTATACGCAGTAAGAAGTTCAGAAAAATCAGAAGAGTGAAGCCAACAACCCGGAGGAAACACCCAAAGTTCAGTGAGTATTAAGCAATTATCTTAGCAGGCATTAAAGGTATGTATCTGCTAATGATTTTCATTCATTCCATTGTTATATGGATACACCCAACACTACTATGTACACATGTTCAAAAGGAATTTTTAAATTGCAGTAACAATGCCTCCGAAGAAGCCTTCCACCAGGAAATCGCCGAGAGCCCCTAAGCTGCAAGAATAAGAAGTAGGAGAAGGCTCCTCCCCAATAGTTGCGAGACAATTAGAATTTGCTCCCAAGTCAGTGTCCATCATTAAGACAATCACCAAGGAACCCTATGTCCATCCCCCAGCTTTTGGAGACACAGAGGCAAGTATTGGAGCCAAGATGGCATTTCCTCGCTGGGAAGAAGTTTTCAAGAAAATCAAGAAAGAAGAACCCCTCAAATATACCTCGCATAACGATCATGAAACAAGGAATCTTGACGATGAGGTCCTCCCCAACATTCGCAAGGCTTATATGCACATTGTGGCAAGTTGGTCTCCAATATTTCCTTGAATTGAGCTCCTGAAGTGGATCATTGACCACGTTCATGCCCAATAATGTTTGATTAATGACGATAACGACGAATGCGTTGGGGTATTCCTGCCATCATAGGTTCAGAGCTACTATAAGATCAAAGATTTTGAGTTAAAACTGAGCACTGAATTTGTTCTGAGTTTCTATGTCTCACATGATACCGGCAAAATCATTACGTCTTGGTGGAGAGAAGAAAAAAAAATCATGAACTGGACTGCTGGCGGGTACCCAATAGCCAATCTTAGGGAACCATACATATATCTCATGGATATACTCTTCAGGTTACATGGGGAGAAATATTGTTCCTGATTTTCAGAGGCTTGGATGCCTCTGGCTTTTACAGTCACCATTTCAGGCACAGACTTCAATTGGGGTGCCATCATCTCCAAACAGTTGAGAACCTGCATAAGAGAGGCTTAGGTGCCGAAGGAGGGAGATACCCCCACCTTCTACTGGATGTCATCTATGCCAGGAACTCTTTCGCTGGGATGAACCTGAATTGGCACTCTTTGACGTTCGCGGTCCATGTATACTTCAACATCTTATGGGAAAACAGGTACAATAAATTCTATGATGTTATATGTGATCAATTTATTGCATGCATTTACTTATTGTCTTCAGGAAAGAATGCCCTATATTCTCAGATGAATCAAAGAAGGTTATAGTCAAAATTGGCCATTGGTATTTAGATGAATGAGAAACCTACATTAGGGTTTTTGACACCACAAGGGCACCCCACTTATTACCCATTTATGTTCCTGACCAACTAGTATTAGGGGAAATTTTCTATCAAACCATCCTACATGGATACAATGCAACTTTAGTAAAAGATAATAAGCAGGCTTTCATACCATATGGTTTTCATATCGACTTCTACATGGTCAAATATACCGTTCATTCTAAACAACTCGGGCTAAGTCAATTGGAATTCCGGTTCCAAACTGGTCGATTTCGCAAACACGATCCCAAGGGATTTGTTCTACAGCACGCATCACAGGTATCATCTTATTGGCCCTATTCCCATGACCAGTTCGAGGATGAAATTTTTACTAAGGACGCTCAAGACTAGAATGTGGTGGTGTCCAGGAAAGTTGATCCTCGAGGAACCAGGTTTAGAGCTATGAGCTACGAAGAACAGACAACTTTTTTGGAGCAAACAGTTCAAGATATCAGCAGGACCCTTCAAGAAGAAACAACATATGAATTGGATGAAGGAATAAGTGATCCCTAAGGAGACATTGAAGCCGTGGGAGTCAACCGAGAATCCCCGATACACATCAGGGATTCCCCTGAAGTTCGAACTACACCGAAGATGCCAGAACTCTTGTACCAACAAAGTCAGTTGCTAATGAGACAAATACAGGGTAACCTGCACCTTACCATAAGTCCTTTGATTTCAACTACCATCCAGAGTGTCTCGACAGAGTTAGTTGGCCCCAACTCCTTAAATATCGATAACACCAACAACTCAAATAACCCTGGATCCCCAATGGCACCAGTTGACTCCTCAGAAGGTGAAAGAATTCCTACAGAGATAGGTCAGGTGTCGATAGAAACACAAGAGCCTAATCCTCTGAGAAAAATTATACAGGTATATAGTGATGACAAAATTTCGGATCCATCTCACGGCTCCTTGGTACGTGTCCAAGAGGAGGAAAGCCCCGAGAAAACTGCTTCCCCTGAGCCTGAGGCCCAAGACAAATAGGTCTTACAAAAGGAAACAGGGTCCGAAGGTGGCCTCGACACAAGGGATTCCCACGAATAGGAAGAAAAATCAAGTCCGAGTGATGAACTTCCATAGAAGGAAATTGACATTTCTACGGTCAACGAGCGGGTAAGCAACGAGCCTATACCCGACACCTCTATTTTTCCCAACACTCAAATCCCCGATGAGCGACAAATAGAGGTCGGATCTACAAAGCAGAGTGAGGAAGTTCAAGAGCCTTCTCTTGAACAAGTATACACCATGGGTAGCCTGAGAAACATTCTCACATGGGGAAATCAATAGATACCAGAGTCGGTAGATGAGGTAGCAGATATCTATGTGATCTCCTACGATCAAAAGAGGAAGGACATCATTCAAAAGACTGCTAAGAAGAGAAGGATCACTTTAGATCAATCCATCTTGGTTACCATAGAGGAGAACTTAATTAACACGGCATATGCTCGCATGTATGAACTAATCGGTGTGGGAAAATCCCTCTCGTATTCCACCCAGGATAGAGCTAGGAGGGATGAAAAGGAACTAGCCGACACTCTGAAAGAGCTCGAACATCTAAGTCATCTTTCTAAATACTATAAGAGAGCTATGCAGACCGTTCATTATCTGAAGGGTGATTTCAATGGATTTTATGATGAGTTCAAGAAGGAGAGGCACTGTTACACATGATTTTGGTCATCTTGGTGATGTATTAACAATGGTGTACTCAAGTTCCCAACAAGAACTTTCTCCTGAGAAAAGTGGCATTTATCTCCTTCCAGAAAACATATTTTCAAAGTGAGTTCGTAGGCTACATATGGCCTAGGGTGCGAGAATGACCCATTTTTGCAGGCCACCTTCATCTAGAGTGCGAAATTCTCGCAGGTTGCTCTATACACAGGGTGAGAACTTGTTTTTGAACTTGGAAAAGAGAAGAAGTCTCGAGGGTTCTAGAAGGGAATCTTCTAGAAAATAGGTTGGCATTCGTATGGTTGTCATTTTACTGGCTTCCCTGATTTGGTGGGATATTTCTCATCCATGTAACCATCTCACCCTCTCCTATATATTGAAAGGATTCTCATGGAAAAGGTTAAGCAAGATTAATTGAAGAATTGGTGAAGGAATTGTGTGAAGAA
>SNQJ01S0036739.1:94765-107546 GCA_010110895.2 Picea sitchensis
ATTGTATCATACTTCTTGTGTATTACTGTAGTTTGTTTTTTCGTTATCTGGTCTCTGCCCTTATGTGACGTTGTGTTTGATTTCCAGATGTCGGAGTCTTCACTACCCCACATTGGCTTCACTAATGGCACTAGCCGTAGTACTCAAAACTTTGCTTCTGCTGCGTGGGAAATTTACGCCCCTACAAACGAACTTATCACTCTATGAGGTGTGTGCATTGGCCGTGTGACCAACAATATTGCAGAGTATAGCACCGTTATCAAATTTTTGATTGATGCTATCTCGCTTGGTATCCGTCACTTGGTTGCATGACTCGATTCGAAGCTCATAGTACTACAGTTAAGTAATGTCTATGCTATTTGAAGTCCTACTTTTTTACGGGTATATTTGTGAATTCGCCTCTTGGAACGTTATTTTGATTATATTGAGTATCAGCATATTCCTACATGTCTAAATACATTAACTGATGCATTAGCTAACTATGTATTAGGCAGACATTTGGGTCATTTATAAATCAATCACATCACAAGTATCACACAACACAAGATAAGCCGGTAGATGCCGTATGCATATATAATGATCAAAAAGTTTTTTACAAAAACGTTTTGTCCAAGGACCAAAATTTCAAAATCTGAAGCTCATAGCTTCTACAAAGTGACGTCATGGATGATTTTCACGGTAACACACGACTGCCCGGACAACCCTACGAAGCAGTCAGCCAACATAATTTGACACTCCCACCGTATGATGCTGATAATGTTGCGGGACCTCTCCAAGAGGCATGTCTGGAATGTCTGCAGTCAAACCCTCTAAGTTTTGTTCCACTGCCTCATAATCTTCAGCATCCCATCGTGGCACTGGAGCCACCTCTCCTCATCGCTGAATAGGAGAAGTACCCGGAGGTCGATAAGGCCCCACATATTTGTCATCAAAAAATAATTTTTGTAATTAGACCTTGGACAAACATAAAAAACATTTGCATATGATAAAATTCACAAAAACATTTAAAAAGTAAAAAATGTGTACTTCTTACCGAGATCTCCCCACTGAGCACCCTTGGGCAGGGCCAAGTTCAGATATCCTCGGAATTCCAACCTGGCATAGGCATAATCATCGACCATCATCATCTGTGGTCGCAACCAGTCAAAGAAGGAATCATTGTATTTGATGATTTTTCCAACTACATGTTGGGCCATGAGGTTACACCACCTCAACATCCTTGGATCCTTTGGAGCCGGTAAACCCCACTCAACCTGCAACCTCAGCAAGGGAACCCTCTCAAGAAATAAGGACACCAACAATGACCCATACCCGAATTGCTTCAGGTCACCTCTCCTGCATTTAGTCAACTGCCTCTTCACACTACCAAGGACTGCGTCTGACCAGTTAAAAACCTGAGGCTCAGTACACTCTATGGCGTACTGAAAGTATCTCTGGAGAGCCATGTGTGGAGTGGTGATCCCATCCATACGAGCAATGGTGAACAAAATAGTACGAAGGATCAAATCCTAGACCCCCCAAATGGCCATTTTTCCTTTGCTTCTTTTCACCTCTGGAACACAGTACTGACGACAGTATTCACTCATAGGTAGCCCACCACCTCGGCTACCAGTAAAGCTAGCGTGGTACCCACGCTGTGAAAATATTGTCAAGAAATAAATGTCCTCGATATCCAAGGACAATGTGTGGACCCCTATGTGGAATACTTGTTGGTCCACATCCCACATATGAACGAGATACTCCAACAACGTAACTTGGGCCCTCATACCCGAGATCCGAGAGAATTTCAGGAGACCACAGTCTCGCAAAGCGACAACGGTGCATGGGTTATTCCCGGCAATAGAATCATCTTCTTCATGCTCTCTTTCACGCCATTCCAAAACCATGGTGATAGCCAAATTCCTGCACAAGAACCATAAGAAGAAGGTCAACAACTCTCTTCAACCATTGGTACATTTTTCATTGAGCAAACATTAAAGAAATTTGTCACTTTGTGGTTCTTGAAGGTCCCCCTTTGGCATAGTGAGAGGTTCTTGCAGGTTCCTTTGGGGTAACCTACGAGAATCATGCATTTTCGCAGGTCCTGTGTGGCTAGCCTGCGAGAATGCCTGAGCACAAATTTGAGCCCTAAAACAAGCTCCAAAACTTGAAATTTACCGATGAAAATAAAAATTGAACCATGAAAAGATAGAAGACAAGGAGCTTACCTCACTGCCAGAGATAGTTCGCCAAATGGTTGTTCATACCTTCTGCAATCGAGCACCGAACTTCAAGGGAAAAAGAGGGGTTTTGGGCTAAAATCTTGGCAAAGTTACAATGACTATGGTAAAAAGAACTTTTACCCAATTATATTTACTTTTACCATTTTTGTTGGTTTTTATAATTTTTTTATTTTTTAAACCTAATGCCTAATACCCTTATGAGTGCAACTTTTTGCAGACATAACAAATTCGACGTCCATACATAGGGATACAGATTTTTTCTCTTTTTCATCTCATGTTTAAGTTGTTTTTTATGGTTTTTTGCACAAAACCTCGAGCTTGGTCTTTGTCCGTTCTCACGCTCGAAAATACATGAGAACATAATCGAGCACACTTTTATCACTTTTTCGGGATCAACAAGGTTATACGAAAAAGGAACCCCCTGGACTCCTCTTTAAGCTCTTTTTAGACTCTCTAAACATGAAAAGATTGTCGAGCGACCTTGCTATTTTCACGCTCGTTAAAGTGTTTCAAGAAAGCGTCTGTTGAGCGATAATTTATCTCTTTTTCGATATCATCAGACTATTTTACGAAAAAGGAACTGAGAGAATTCTCTTTTGAGTGTTTTTCCAGACTCTATAATCATGAAAAACCTTCAAGTTTTCTATCTTTGGACTCGTTAAACAAGCATTGAAAGACCCATAATGGGACCGAACCACTCCTTCCTAGGGTTCGTTAAACATACTCTGAAGGAATCATCCGAAGGATGAGCTTACATCAACAAGCATATGTTATCCTCCTCAAGATTGTGTAAAAATAAAGAGGTACTCGCCAGAAATGGTGGGGAAAAATTTGGGAAAGGGATATGTTTTCATATTCATATTATTGGCAGTAAGTGTCTCTCTTGAACATGACCACCCCCCTATTCATTATCTGAAGTCGGTTTGGGAAATCCATTTGTCTCTCATTCGACTTGCTACAAGGTCATATCATGAGTCGTCTCTGAGTCAGTGCTACCAAATCATTGGTCGTGTCATTCATATGTTCAAGAGAAGTTCATCCGAAATTGAGTCGGCCATCTGCAGTTGTCCATTCTCTCTGTGTCGGCCTTCCCTATGTCTAGTCCAACTTACATCATACTCAGTTTCACCTTCAAAATCTATTACTCGTTTCGTGTCATTGATGGGGGATACATCAAGGCCCTCCTGTGATGAGTTTTGTTCCGTCGACTCCAGCTCATTATCCAGAAACAAGACTTAGAAATTATTTGGTACCTTGGAACTTGAATGCCTCAATGGCAGGTTTCCTCGCTTTCGACAGTGGGTTTTCATCATGGACCCCTAATCGGGAGATTCCATCAAATGTTTGACCTCAACTCATTTATTCACATTCAGTGGATTTTCCTAGTGTACCTTGGGAGTCATTGACATTAATGGTGATTTCCCTCGCACTTGTTAATGGTTTCATCAATGACCGGTAATAAAGTGGTTTCTACCATGTTCGACTTCAGCACATGTAATCACATGGTTAGATTCGTACTTTCAGGTGACGATATTGAAGACCCTGGATCTCATCTCTTTGATCCAGGTTGCGATGGAATATGTATAATTTGTTGACACAGAGATCCACTTTGTATGTCTCGTGGCTATGTCATCTTAACTTGAATCTTCTTGCATGGATCCACAGTGTATTCTTGGTGGATATGCGATATTTTGATGGCATGGATCCACGGTGTATGATTGGTGGCCATGACCTATGTTTATGGTGTCATTTTTCCATGATCTGAGTATAGGAATTCCTACCTCAGAACTAGTATGATATTCTGCAGATGCTTGGTTGTTTCCAGGTTTTCGATTAGGTGCGCTCCTGGTTTCCGACACACACACGCAGTTTACAAAGTATTTCGGATGTCACTGATTCTGGACTCATACTTTGGGGGGCATTCTGTTACGCATGATTTTGGTCATCTTGGTGATGTATTAACAATGGTGTACTCAGGTTCCCAAAAAGAACTTTCTCCTAAGAAAAGTGGCATTTATCTCCTTCCAGAAAACATATTTTCAAAGTGAGTTCACAGGCTACATATGGCCTAGGGTGCGAGAATGACCCATTCTCGTAGGCCACCTTCATCTAGGGTGAAAACTTCTTGCAGGTTGCTCTATACATAGGGTGCAAACTTGTTTTTGAACTTGGAAAAGAGAAGAAGTCTCGAGGGTTCTAGAAGGGAATCTTCTAGAAAATAGGTTGGCATTCGTATGGTTGTCATTTTACTGGCTTCCCTGATTTGGTGGGATCTTTCTCATCCATGTAACCATCTCACCCTCTCCTATATATTGAAAGGATTCTCATGGAAAAGGTTAAGCAAGATTAATTGCAGAATTGGTGAAGGAATTGTGTGAAGAACCCAGCTTGAACAGAAGCTTGGAGACTCTAGTAGGTCTATCAAGAGGAATTGGATCTTCTTCATGCAAGGATAGAGCAAGTGTGTGTGTTGGAACCAAGAGTCACCGAAAGGAATCTTGCGACATCAAGGTGATCAGGTTGTTTCTTCTACTTTCAATTAATATGATACATCAGCATGTCCTTTTCCCATAAAGTCATTCTTACTTTATTGTGTAATTCCTTGATCATACACATAAGTTGATGATTGAATACATTTTTCTATCTTCACTTTGGTTGGTTTGTGTTGTCTTGGTCTTGACCTCACGAGAGCACTAGAGTGAAGCAGGAGAAACAGAGACCTAAGGAAGCGATACAAAGGTATGTCACTTGTTCCTCCTTACTAGCTAATTCAATGGTTGTAACTTAGGGAAAGAGTCATGTCATGTCCTATTTTGTTCTAGATCCAAGTGGATCTAGGGAGATTTGTTAGTGTCCGCACCTACCGATTAGTCCGACAATAGGCATTTGTTAACAGAAAACATAATCGAGTTCCAGGAGGATACTCTCATGGTGCTTGTGACATGCAAAGAGGTGGAAAGGTGGCACGAAAAGGCACAACAAGCGATAGAAAGACTCGAATACATTGAGGCAGTCCAACAGGGTTGAGAAAAGGAAAATCATGGCATTTGACTGGTTGGCAAAAGTAGTCTCGACCACATGAATAAATCCATCGAATACTGGGCGAAGATGACCTGGGACCCACACCGAGAAATTCAAGAGCAATGGGCCAAATGCCAGAAACACTGGGGTAAAATTAATAAAGTGATGAAAGATATAGGTCTCCCCGAATTTGGAAACCCTGGTGAATTTACTAACCTGAGTGAGTTTTTCAAGTTGTATGCCAAACAAGACTCGCTATGGACCAAAGAATGCACGAAGATAGCCGATGCGAAGCGAGGACAAGTGCAACAATCCGTGGAACACCCGATCAGATCTCGAACTATGTTGCAACTACTAAACGCCAGTTTGGTAAAGTACTGAATGCATGTAGTAGATATCAGAGGAGTATATGTAGCCCCAATGGAACAACACAGTTTCCCATGGGCCCAAACCTGTGAAGATCTATTTATCAGCTGGTATGAATATGAAGAAAGTCATATGTTTCAAGAAATATCCTAGATGATCTGTTAAATAAACTATTGGATGACCACGCTACGTGGCAAGTTTTGTTTGGTTTAAGTTGTACTTAGCCGTTAATTTCAGTTGAATTTTATATTATAAATAGGGACATCGACCGGTTAGTCGAGGGTCGATGGTTGTTGTAAGAACTATTTCTTTTTGGGTTGTTGATAATTATTTTGAGACTGCTATGAATTGAGAAGTCCTTTTGTACCAAAGACAAGCTATTTTCATCAGATGTATGTGATTGGAGTTGGAGAAGAATTACTTCATATCCTATTCCATGAATGATGCAGTAAATGAGTAAGAGCAATTGATTATGTTTTCAAGTTATCTGGTTCAATGTTTTAATGTTCTTTTCTTAATGATGAAGATAAATCATTGTGTTTTTATGTGATGAATGTTATGGTAGATGAATTATTTTTCTTACCGTGATCTTGATTACATATGTGTTTCCGTTCAGTTAATTAGTTTTTCTCAGACAATAATTCGATGTTCATTTGGTTAATGTATTAGTAATAGGCCCTTTTTCATAGAATCACTGCCTGCATGTTTGAGCAGCGGGTTATCCCAAGATCAGCCTCTTCTCAGTAGTTTAAACTCAATCCCGTTACTTGCCAAGTTGGCTTATGCCAGATTGCATCTCTCAAAATAGTCCCACTCAAGAGAAAATACAGAAAAGAACAGTCCCACCTGAAGGGAGAACCTTCACAAGAAAACACAAAGCCCATCGATAAATTGGTTCGATCGCAAGATCTGGAGAACCATTCCATCTCAAACACTATAGGGTCTAATTGGTCCTCAGTGGTGGGTTTTGTTCTTGTTTTTGAATCAAGGGATTTAAGACCCATCAACAGGTTACACATGCATTTTTGATGGCCGGTCCACACTCTTTAAAGTCTCTCTCAAACTTTATCTTTGATAATCTATTCTACTCCCTGAGTTGAATAATTAGGTCTTGAGCCTCCCTCAATTTCTTGTTGAGCCACTTGATGATTTTCTCACCCTCTCCAAGTGAAGTGTGAATCGTTTCAACTAATACAGGCTGACCTTGTGAATGTGTTTCCTCTGCAAACTTGTATTATGAACTTATCCTTCTAGTTGAGGAGATTGTTAAAGGGGTTGTAAGTTTAGTGAAATCCACAATTTTAGGACTTTTCCTAATCTCTTTCTCTTTAAAACATTCTTGAACCTTTGAGACTGATTCCTTCTTTGAATCTATTTCATCATGTGGTGTTTGAATATTATAAATGCTCTCAGCCAATTTCCTCTTCATCTCCCTGTTATCATGAAAGGAATGAGCTATGACATCTTGAGTTTCTTTAAGTTGATCTTGTAACTCTCTGATTACTTTGTCTTTCTCTCCTGAATCCATATTATCTTTATCCACTTCTTGAGCTGAGTGTTCAACAGACTATGTATGCAAGGCAGGTACAGGTACTCTTTTAGCAGATGACCTTGTGATTGGACTACTCAGTCTCGGTGTTTCATCCACCTCATCAACAAAGTGTATCATTCTAACCTTCTTCTTAGCTCAATGTCTTGATGAATAATATTCAATTTCCTTTCCTTTCCCCATGCCCTATTCTACATACCATTTCTCTTTCCCTCTTGAATATTTAGAAGTTAATTTCTCAGCAGATGATGGGGTGTCTCTTTTCGGGTCTAAAGGAATGTTTGTTGAAGCTAAGAAAGAGTCCCAATATCTCTTCAATATCCCGAGTTATTCCACCACTAGTAAATTTACCAAAGAGAAATGAAATAAACTGGCCTTAAGTTGATCAACCCTAACATGTACTTTATCTGCCATTTTACCTAAGCTTATGTATAGGTAAAAAGGTAAATTCAAAATATTATTTCCTGTGAAATGCATTAAAATCCTTATATGATATCGGTATACTCTATCAAATATTCCCTCACAAGTGAAATATCATTGAACCACTCTTAACAACTTCTCATAATGCTCTAATATGCATTCCCTTGGAATAGTAGCACCCAAATTCTATTTTTTTTACTTGTGTTTCAAGAAATCAGTGTAGAAAATTGGATCAAGAGCCATACCTTTAAGTCGCTTCTCCCCCTGGACTTGAATTTCAGTTGCAACAACCATTGTCTTCTATGATACTTGAAAATTAATGTCAGCAATCCTTGTCTAGACACCATTGAAATTGAGGGTGAAGTCCTTCGTTAACTTCACATTGTATTCTTGAATCTTCTCGCAAAAATTCATGCAACCATCTTTCTCAAATGAATCCCTAGATGTAGGATTAGAATTCACCAATTTCAAGATTTGTGGCTCACATCTCAGTACACTTCCCCCTTTATTATATTTATTTTTCTCTTGAGTTTCCATGTTGTAGATATAAGATAAAACTGAGACTGGTAAAGATAAGAAGGTTGAAAGGATAAAACTTTGTCATGGTTCTTTACACAGCGAAAAACAAGGTTAGGGTTTGTTGGATTGTGTCAATGGACTCATGAATATGACAAACAAGTTTTAGATCACAGGTTTATAGCTGTAGGACACTTTTTAGACACAAAATAGAACCCTTTTAGTCTTTGTGCAGTGAAATATAGGGGATGTGTAGCATGTGTTTACTGTGTAAAAATTTCGTAGCGGGAAGATAGGGTTTGTGTAGCGAGTTGGACAGGGTTTGCGTAGCAGGTGGAGTATGTTGAATTTACTGAAGAATAGGGGTCTAATCGATGGCAGAGGGTATTGTGCAATGAAATATGGTGGGGAAAGACATGTATATGTTGAGAAAAAAACGATTGAAATTTGATTGGTTCGTTTAGGATGACAAGACATTTTGGGTAGCGCCAAGCAACTTGCGCATCGAGTTTACGCAACGTGTGTACTTTTTGCAGTTCAAGTACAAAATAAATTTTGAAATATAGGAAATATAACATTATGACCTTTTGATGACCCTCTAACTTTCATAATGTGTCATTATGTTCCATGAAATCCCTGAAAACCATTCCACCTAGACTTTATGACTTGACTCTTTTTGACATGCCACTTCATGGTTTATAGCAACAACTTTAGACCAATGACTCAAAAACCTTGAAAACTTTCATGTGAAAAAATTTATTTGAAATCATATACACTCAATGAATCAATTAGGAATGCATTGGTCTTCCCAAGACCAAAGCATGGCTTTGTAAATTATTGACAAACCTATAACCCTACCCTGAAAATAATGACACTAACACAGGCCACAAGGGACCCAAAGAAGAAGTGGTTGGAAATGAGATAATGCACATCAGGGGAAGAGGTAGACTGGATTGTAAAATAATGGCCCAGACAGTGGAAGGTTCCAACAACACAAAATAAAGGAACCAAACCTAAGTATCCAGCAGAAGCATAAACATCCAAAAAGACAAGCATTCTAGCAGGAAATACTAGGAAGGATGCAGAGCGCGACCAAGCTTCAGGAAGCAGTACAACCAACAAAAATCCTAGAAAGAAAGATACAATATCATGGACATAAGTCAAAGGAGAGGGAAAGAAGGATAGTTCTCGTCTGCATGAAGTAAAATATGGGTAAACAACATAGATGAAAACTAAGTCACAAACCTCAACCCCAACTAAGAACAGAACGGGAACACAGGAGGCAAAAATTAGGAAAAAGATGAAATATCATAAAAATACTCCAACTGTCACTATTACAAAGGACGATTCTGAGTTGGTAGCAGAAAAATACCAAGACATAGGAGAGAATGTAGTACACGCAATAGAGGTACAAAGGGAGGAGATCATGGAAAAATTAGTAGAAGTACGTGACATATTACAGAGACTACAAATAAATACAACACATCACCCAACAACGCAGCAGACAGAAAAAGAACATGAAACATCAGTGCAAAAGGAGAAGGAAGAGACCGTGAAGATAGTAGTAGTGAGTAGTGACAGATTCATAGTCACACAATACATGTTGGAGATGTATGAACAAACAACACAGAGACCAGTAAAAGATGTGGAAAACATGGATTTGGTCCTGACAAAATAACCCACAAAAGCGTTATATGGATTACAAGCAAGTGTAATGCATGAAGTACAATCTAAATCTAGAGTGGATTCCACCAACCTAGCGATCGGTCACAAGGTGAAGGAGATTCTACAAGTGACATGTGAGCAGATCATGATGGAAAAGGAGGGATAGAAGAAACGCGCAGAAAATTTGGAGAAGAATCTCACAAAGTTATACAGGAGTATACCTAACTGTGTGCAGGAACAAGAAGTTACAACAGAAGAGAAGATACAAAAAATTGTGTAGACCATGGAGAGATACAAGAAAGAAACAATAGATTTAACAGAGAAGTTAACTCTGAGCACACCTCCAGAAGTGTGAGAGAAGAGAGATAAAGAGGCTACAACTCACGTACATAGTATAGCGTAGGAAGTTAAAGAAGTGGCGGAACTCTATAACAGGACAACATAGATTTGGACAAGCCTAGAAGAGGATGAAAAGATCCAACAATTGGAGTAGAGGGAGGAAAAATTGAACGTGGTGGTTTAGGACTTAAAGAAGAGACAGAAAACCATGGATATATCCCTTAGAATGAAGGTCGCACAAGAACTGAAGAACTTGAAGGAAGAAGTAAAGATTGTGCAGGAGCATAAACAAGCAAGGCAGGATCAGTTGGAGCCATTTCAGAAACAAGCATAAGGAATGATAGACGAGCTCCAAACAGAGAAGGGAGGATGGGAACATGCACTCACATAAAGAAAATAAGTGTTGAAAGAGCACATAATAGTGTAGGGTTTGGAGACACTACCATGGAAGAGTGCAGAGGCCAAATAGGAAGTGACAGAATTAGCAAAGAAGTTTCATGAGTTGGAGGTAGCATTGCAGAAGGTGCACTAAGGCTAAGTGGCTTGGGACGAGCCACATGTTAGTGTTGGGGGAATGTTGGACCAGGCATGTTTGGTGAACAATGTAGCAAGCGAGGAAGAACGATGCACCACATTTTGAGGAAAAGTAGCGCGCAACAGGATTTGCGGAAATCAGGTGCAAATGTGGACAAACCTAGCCTAGTTAGGGTTAGGGTTTTTGGATGGATTGTAATGGTTTCTTACCCATTTTTTTAATACAAATAAGGGGTATGAGGTAGATTAGGATATGATCATAATAATCCAATTGTTATTGTGTAAGGGAGACAAGTCTATTTTGGGGAACTTATTTTGGAGTCTATGTAAGTCAGAGTCTGTTTTGAGAGTTGTACAACTTGGATGAGGTCGAATTAGCTGAGGGTTAGGTCACAAGTTCTGGATCTTGGTGCGATCCCATTTTGTCGCACTACTCTTTACTATGATGTAATCCACGCAACTCCTTTTAATAAATAAGAAAAGAAGCTGAATATCTTTGTGGGCGTAGCCTGAGGGGGGGTGAACCACAGTAAAACCATGTGTGCAATGTGTTTTAATATGTTACTATTTCTGTAGTTAGCATTGAATGGTTAGACAGATGAATGGATGATTTATTTACAACGCGCACTAGATTAAATATATTAATTAATTAATGGACTTGATGAATAGTATAATAGAATGCATGGTTAAGTAGAAATAATAAGTAAGAAATAACATCCCCCAATCCCTTCCATGATTGCAAACATCTACGTCCTCCAATCCCCCATAAACCATCTCAGGTGAGACTGTGTTGTGTGCGGTGTATCCTTCTAGTTTAACAGAAGGGTCGATGGTGATAAGGGTGTTGTTGAGAACTAAGGTAGAACCTGGTTCAACCCATAAGTCCAACACCAAGGTTTGGTAAGACTTAATTGAGAAATTTTTCATGATCATTCCTAGCCATATTTTCTCCCTAATGACGTTGATTTGGTAATGCACAAAGAGGATTATAATGAACAAATAAACTCATAAATTCTCTTGCTATGTGTGTCCTCAACTTGTGTTCTCTTTACACATACAAATCCATCCAAAAATAGTATTTTTCAAGATGCAATATTTCTTGAGAAACACCATGTTCAATCTTGGATTTATTGCAAGGATTTTCAACCTTATTGTCAAGGGAGGAAAACCTTAGGTCATGGATATGTGTACTCTTTTAGATCTGATGGTATTCTCATCCCTGCCCCCCCTAGTTTTGATTGAGTGTAGAAAGGAAGGGTGACAATTCTCTTAAAGATTTTTGTAGGAGTTTCCTTCAAAGTCCCTCTTGTTTGATGACTCAATGAGTAAATTTAATGGGATAAATTACTCGTGTGTCAAAAGGAATGATTACATCAACCCCATAAACTAATGGATAGAATAGTTTTGCAACATTATCAGCCAACCTTGTCAAAACATTTGTTTAATGCTTCATGATCATTGTTATCACTGAAATTTTGTCCGCAAATGGTTACAAGAATTCGGCATCGCCAAACAGTTATGAGGTCACCCATGGACCAAAATTACCACAAAAGCATTTCCAAAGAGTCAAAAACTATACAACCAGTAACAAAATTAAAGTGCGCTATGACTACATAGGGCGCACGTGCACATGTGCAAAACAGAAACACAGGAAAAGCACACATGCGCCCGATGCGCGATTGTGGTCACAAAAATCCGCACACATGTGAGAACGACACATTTATGAGAGTGGTCGGCCTCCCACCCACTTCTGGTTCAGCTTCCAAGTTGATTTGACACTCAAATCTGGACTGGATCCAACTAGGTGGCTGGTCAAAGACCTAAAAATGCCCTAATTAGCCTCTTTACACACTACAAGCTGGTTGCACAATACCTCAAAGAGGTGCTATAAAAAGTCCATGGGTGCACTTCATTTTTTAAGGAATTCAATAGCAAAGTTATGCTGCTACTATTCTCTTGAGGAATCCTCTATTCTCACCAAGAGTATACTAGCACCATTGCATTGGGCAATCCATCTCATCGCTTGAGTGGATTAGAAAAGAATTCTTTCACCATTTTCATTCAAAGTTGTAAGAAGAGCTTATTTGTGGGGGTCCAAGAGCCCTCCCTTGGAGGAAGAAGGGACTCATAGTCCTCTTTATTCTTGGTG
>SNQJ01S0036739.1:107932-118722 GCA_010110895.2 Picea sitchensis
ATCAACATCCATACCCTGTTTCTATTCCTCCACCCATCAGTGGACCACCGTCAGCACCCCCAATACACCCACCTATCCAAACAAATTATGGTACCCCCTCTACCTCATCTTATACTTTAAGTACTAGTGAAAGCACCACGCCTTCCTACGTACCTTACGGATCACAAATCCCACAGAATCTGTACTTTCCATTTCCTGGTCCTCCACAACCAATGGCACCCCCACACCCTCACGCTGGGGTGAATTTTTTTCAACCTTCTCCCATTTAGCAATATCAAAATTTTGAACAGCTGATTACGGAAAATCCAACCCACCCGTTGAATAATGCCAAAAAGACAGGAAGAAACAGGAACAATAACAACCCAGGTCAAGGCAGGAATCAACCCCAACAAAACCAACCTACTGGGAGCAACCAGAACCAAGGGAATCAGAACCCCCAGGAGGGAAACAACAACAGGCATCAAGGGATAAATAACAATACTATCAAAACCTCTTTCCCTTGTGCCCTTTGTGGTGAGTTCGGCCATTATACTCATCATTTCCCCCAAATCGTTGATTTTAAATGGCTGAAAGACTTAGGCAGTCTACCACATTCTCCAACACCGCCTGCCCCTCAGCAGGCCCCACAAAAATACGTGCAAACCCCCCCCCAGCCATACTACAGAATCCCATTCCACACCAAGGTGTGATAAACACCCAACAGGACACGCAGCCCACCCCACCTCAGTTGGGACAGTACCTCAATCCAAAGAATCTCGCAGATCGTACTATCCTTCTCACCAGTGAGGAAGAAATGCTTCTGAAATCATCAATGAAGGTGCATCCACATGCATTATGTCCAAATCTATATGGAAGAAACTTGGTTCCCCCGAACTCATACCATCTATCATTACCTTACGAGCTTATGACGAACGACCATCGTCTCCTGAAGGGCTCTTCCAAAATGTCCCCGTAGAACTCGAGGGCAAGACTATTCTCATCGACATTGAAGTTATCGATGCCCCGCTCGATTATAATATCCTGTTCGATCGTAGCTACATGTACGCTATGAAGGTCGTTGCCTCTTCCGTCTTTCGAACGATGATGTTCCCCCATAATCAGAAGATCATTAGCATTGACCAAGTCTCACATTACGAGCCTAACCCGTCTGCCAACATCGATAACATTCTTCCTCTCATCCACACGAGTCATGACACATACCCACTCATCGAAATGGGTCCCGAAATTGTCAAAGACCCATCATTGTTAGGAACTTACCATGGTGCACCACCACTCCTTCATCCTTCCAATAAAGTATGCATTGTATCATCCAACGGAACTGACATAGAGGATACCCTTCCTCCTAGGGAGGCTTCTATCATATCTGATGTCCCACTAGTCGCAGAGCTCCCCCCTCACGAGCCTCTTGCAAACTCGTCGACCGCACCAGTCCACGATTTCACCTCTCCCCAAGGCCATGTCCTAGTTTGGGAGATAGTTCCCCAAGACATTACTCAAATTCCCTTCTTCTACCCTCCACCCGGCATACAAGCTTTCCAAGTAGCCGCAATTCTTACCCTCCCTAATATGGTGTTAGCAATTCCAGTTTGGTATTTACATCCACCAGAGATGGTCACTCAACCATCCCTTCTCCCCCAAACGGAAGGAATCCCAATGACGATTCCCATACTCACTCCCACCATACCCTCTACACACCCACTCACTGGCCTCCCTGACACAGATGGCAGCAGGAGAAAGAAGAAGGAGCTCACAGCTCCACTTCCCCCGTGCATCCAACCCCCTTGCGCACTATGTGAGAAAGATGGACACCAAACCAACAACTGCCCATTTCTACCTGAGTTATGAAACCTGATTCTGCTCAATCAAACACCATCAACGCTTGCCACTGTAGCAAGTACTGCCACCCCCACCTCTCACTCAAGTAGTAAAGGGATGCGAACCAAATTCGCTTGCACAATATGTTCAGAATATGGCCATTATACACACCATTGCCCAACATTGCCACGCTTCCAATAGACATTAGCCGCAGTACGCCACAGCTTCCAGAACGAACCCAATCCAGCTACATCATCCCTACCAAACATCACTGACATCCATTAGGTCACAACTTTAGTCAATGAACGTATGAGATTCCCTTTCTCTCTATGTGAATCCTTAGATCATTTTACATACCAATGTCCTATGATCATTGAATACAGGCAACACCAATTGACCCTGATTCAAACCCCTAGAGAATCGATGGTTGACCTTACCTCGTCACTAGAGATTCTTCATATCATTTCTCCCGAACTCGAGGCCCTCCCAACGCCTCCATGGTTCTTGGATGACTTATCCGAGGATTCACCCCCAAATCTCCCCAATTCTCCCATTCATTTCCCTACGAAAATTTTACACCCAACTACCACGGGTACTCCTCAGTACTTCGATATTTATTTTATGTCAAGCGAACCATCGCAACCTCATTGCATCATTCCCCATGCTCCTTCATCACCAGGAGACAGCCACACAGGGGGCAGTCATCGATATCACTCCTTACGACCCCTTGTATTCCCGTCAATTCCACTGTGACGAGGACATACTCGAAGAATTAAACACCCCCGACTACCCATGGGATGCGCTACACCACTGAGCGCTCTTCTTCCCATAGGAAGCCTCCACGCCTCCTAACCAACACCCCATATACATGGTCGAAACCAAGGATTTTATCCCATCAGGGCATATTGACTGGTTCAACAACCCTATTCCTGCCCCTGATGATTTTGAAGAAGGCAACATGGCCAACATTTCCCTGACCATCAAAATCGACATTTCCATCGAAAATGGAGTCGTCAAGGAAATCACCATTAGCGTCGCTTTCACTCCTCAAGAAATCACCACCTATAAAACCCTCTTCCAAGAATACTGGGATATTTTTGCCTGGTCGTACACAGAAATGCCTGGCCTTGATCCCTCTATTGTCGAACATCGCATCGACACCTGGCCTGACGTTACACCACTTCGTAAAAAACAACGACCGCTACACCCATCCAAAGCAACGGCTATCAAAGCCGAGATTGACAAATTATGCACAGCTGGGTTCATCTAACCCATCGCCTATACATCATGGGTTTCCAACCCTATACCCATTAACAAAAAATAGGGCATTATCCTCATCTGCACGGACTTTCGCGATCTCAATCACGCATGTCCCAAAGATAACTTTCCAACGCCTTTCATCGATCAAATTATCGACGATTGCATGAGCCACGAGGCTCTATCCTTCATGGATGGTTTCTCTGGTTATAACCAAATCCAAATTCACCCTGCCGATCAATAAAAAACCACATTCACTACCCCTTGGGGTACTTTTGCATATCGTGTCATGCCTTTTGGCTTAAAGAATGCAGGCACAACTTTCCAATGGGCTATGACATACATTTTTCACAATCTGGCTCACACCATCCTTGCATACTTGGATGAACTCACAGATTGATCCAAGAAACACACCCAACATCTTGATGATTTACGGATCATCTTCCAATGGTGTCGTCAGTACAACATCCGCTTGAACCCCCTCAAGTGCGTGTTATGCGTCACTGCAAGGCGCCTCCTCGGATTCATCGTTTCCAAAAGTGGTATTACCGTGGACCCCCTCAAAGTCCAAGCCATCACAGAAATTCCACCTCCCCGGAATTTACGTCAACTCCAGAGCCTACAAGGAAAAGCTAACTTTCTACAGCGATTTGTCCAAGACTACGCCACTCGTGCACACGGTTTCCTTCGCTTACTATGCCACGACATCCCATTTCACTGGGATGAACATGCCCAAAAATCATTTGACGATCTTAAAATGGCGCTATCTAATGCCCCTTTAATTAGTTCACTCGACTATAATCGTGACTATATCCTCTACATATCAGCATCAGTTGTCTCAGTAGAAGGAGTTCTCATACAAATCAGCGATGACGCTCATGAGCACGTCATTTACTACATTAGTAAAAACCTCTCCGGGCTAGCCTTGAAGTACAAACACGAAGAGATAGATAGAGTGACACTCATGGTGCCTCTAGAGCACCACCTCCTGCCCCTCCCTCAGGCGGTGGTCCCCCACCCACTACTGGTCCCTCTAGACCAGGAGGTAACCGTCCAGTCATAGCAGCACCTGCTACTACTGCTTACTGCACCACGACCCTCCATGGTGGTGTAACTCCCACACACTGCTCCAGGATGCCCTCATCCTAGATGCACGACAACATGCCCTCAAGCATGCCCTGTAGCACCACCTCCAGGCGACGGTGAATATCCTCAAAATCTGCTCTGGCATCCGTCGAAGGAGCATGTGATGGCCCGACACCTGGGTCACCAAATCGGCATCTCCTCGCTGCTCTCTCATCCTCAGCAGGTCTCACCTCGGCATCCTCACGCCAATGTCTCTCTCCTGCCTGTGGTCCTCCCCGCGGCGTTCTCCCCGGCTCCTGGCGAGTCGACGCTCTCAGCAGCTCAACCTCGCGCCCGCGAGGTCCCACATCTGCACATACAAACAAAAAAAAGATAGTATCAGCATCCATACCAAATACACATGTCATTCTATCTCAAAAAATCAATACATATCAAACTCATAAACATACCTCGGTGATCAAACACCTCCCCTTGAGGCAACACCATGTTTGGATCACCCCGGAAGTCAACACCAGCATATGGATACTGCAAAATCACCTGTGGCATCTGCCGCCACACCTGCGTCGCCTCCGCCGTGAAGAAGTGGCTGCCCTCGCCACCACCGTGGCAAACCAAAATAGTCGACCACCGCCTCAATCGTGGCTCTTGCACCCCAGGAGCGCCCAATAAAATCCTGGGGTGCAACATAGGCACCCTCTCCAAAAACTAAGCCACTAGGATGGACCCAAAGGCAAATTCCCATGTATCAGTGGACCGACAACGGTCCAGCTGCCCTACCATCCTGGCATGCAGCGTAAGCCCCTAGAAAAATTGCTCACCGGCCAGTACCCTCTCCATAACACTCAGCTGACGACCACTGATCCGCTGAGTCGCGAGGGACCCATACACCCTCACAATCATTGTTGCTATACAGTGATGCGTTAGAGCATCCATCGCCCCGATGCTCACGACAGAGATCGACATAAAATTATCCCTGGAACAGTACCTCCATCCCACTGTCACTAATGCCACGTCCATCGGTAGGGGCGTTCCCAGAAAAGGGAGCCTAGTCAAAAAATATATATCCTCCACCACAGTGAAGGAAATCTACTCTCCCCGCACCATAAAACAATGCAGGTCCGGACTCCACATCCGGATAAGAAACTACAGGAGATACTCCTACGCCCGTATCAACGGGCACTCAAAAAAATTCAGTAGCCCACATGCTGCCAAAGTAGCACGTACCCCCGACTCCTCAATAGCCACGGCATCCCTCAGCTGAGACCAATCCCGCTCTTGCCATCTGACTGGCATCGTGTAAACTGGTTGCTTGCAACCACACAATACAGCCCTAGGTCATCCATATTGACCATAAAAAACATTAAAAAAGATGAGTTTTTTACCCGTCAGCCTTACCTCCACGGCGCGACTGTTTAACCCACAGGCGCGCACATATGCGCGCCTATTCACCCCACAAGCGTGCACATATGCGCACCTGTCCATCACACAGGCATGCATATAGGCATGCTTATCCATCAAACAGGCGCGCATACATGCGCACCTACCCACCCTACAGTGGCACCTCCATGCGCCCCTATCACGAACACAGGCGCGCATCAATGCGCGCCTGTCCACTACACAGTCGCGCACCCGTGCGTGGTTGTGTATCAAACAGGCGCGCACATCATGCACGCCTTTGTCGCCCCTACGGGCACCCCCATGCACGACCATCCAGATAACAGGCGCGCACTCGTGCGTGCATATTTTCGGATCGCCCGTGCACTTGGGGGCACACACCCATAAAACCCCCTATACGGCCCTACGTACAGTCCCTGCCCAGAAATTACAAATCTACTTCTATGCAAGACAATAAGACTACCAACCTGAAGCTCACTGGTCCTGGATCGGCTGCCTCATTCTCCTGGAATCTCTAAATCTCCTCGAATACCTCTCGTCCAGTCACTCTAGCAGCAAGTACAAATGAGGTGGCAATGTGGGCCCTACAGCTATATATAGGCTTTTCCACCAAACTTCCAATCACCATTCCGGGAGCTCCGAGTGTCCGTTCTTCGATCCATCTTCAGCCACAGGATCAACATCCCGTCATCTACATCAAGATGGTCATCGGGCCACTTTTTATCCTTAGCCCTCGGGGCACCATTTTTTCATACCCCATCCAGGTACGCATGCTCATGTTCAAAATTATCAAATAAATGCTCGTATGTTCGATTCTCTTCATATATTGCTCACGTTGGGTATTTGGTTTTCATGTGTGCAGGTACTTGGTCATCATACATTAACGCAACCCCTTCAGGTATATAATCAACACTGGCATGTAATCATTCCATCTGAATCTCACTTGCATCTCCAGTCACACCCTCTGACATTTGCCTCTAGGATCTCCATCTCCGTCTCTGCAGTACCAACACCTCCATTTTCATCTTAGGTATTGTCACTCGGTAGCACTCTCCCCCACATGAGTTGTCTCATTCATAGCACCCTTTTTCACTTGGACACTCATGTTGTTTTTCAACCCTTTAGGGATGGGAGTCTCGATAGTCTTACATCATGTCGTGAATCAGCCACATACTCCTTCTCCTCATTTTGCTAGCTTTCCCACCGAACTCCCAGATTATCTATTCAAGGTTCTATTTTGACTGCACCTCCGCAGTATCATGAACCCTCCATTTCATCCACAATCAGTTTGCCCCTCTACAAATTTCCCTTCATTTCACCTACCTCATAGAGAAACCCACCCATGGGGCCCCCACCCTCAACCAGTTCTCCAAGCAAATGGTGCCCTCACCGGCCCAACCATCTTCCATTGGGCAGGGATGATTTTAAGGATGGAAATTTATTTTAAAATGTAGAAACCTTGGTGAATCTTACTTATCCTTCATATGCCAACTATAAATATTTGGCGATATTTTTGTAAAAATATTCAAATTTCTAAGGATTTTATATAGTTTATATAAAATTTTGGCGATTTTTAAGGTAAAATAATTTTATCCTATAGAATGTAGGCGAATCATTTTTAAAATAACAAATCTCGTTTTTGGAAAAACCATGGAAAATTAGCCCATGAGCGAAATTTAGCCCCTAAAATCATCTATGCCCTTGGGGCACCCGTTTCTGTATTTGTACACAACCCAAATTATTCTTTATTTATTGTAACAAAGCCTTTGTTTGCAGCGTTTACATTACCTTTTTGTCATCACCTTTGGCGACCTTCTTCCCTTTTTGGCAAACGCAACCCATGTCTCCCTTGGTTGGGGCACCCCTTATCATCTACCCTTGTTGACATCGTCCATACACTCTGAGTATCCCACTGGCCACTTACCTCTGCCCTCTGAGTTTGTTCACTTTGTCCCGCCTCTGGCACAACTTATTCCACGTCTTGTTGTCCCCTTGACACTCGACTTAGTTGAACGGTTGCGGCCACTTACACTTCGCATATACCCCCAACCAAGGGCAGTCTTGAGTCTTCATACATCTTGACTTCGACCATGTACCTCCTATAGTTCCTAACCTCACCTAGTAGATTTCACGAAGCCCTTTGCTTATGGGATTCGCGTCCCCCTTTTTTTGTCGACATCAACACAATTTCCAGAAGGGTGACAGTATCTTGACTCTCATTACCTTTCCAATGAGAGGTCTCGGACGGCATAGGGAGAACCAGAATTGCTCCCTGCTATCGTTAACCCCTGTAACATTCGACTTCAACACTTTCTCATGTTACGGTGGGTCTTAATTTGCGACTATTGCAGTTATTTCTTATATTCGCCGAAGACCTCTAAACTTGGCTAGGCTATCAATGCCTACCGAATCCGTGATATTTCTTACCGATGTCACTGCCTATTGTTCAGAGTATGTTCCTCCGCAGAATTGTCTTCTGCCTTTATCCTGACTGCCCCTGAGGGCGCTGCAGTTGTCTACATCAACACATCATTCCTTTTTCTGAGTTACATAACACGAGCATGGGGCATGCCCGCCTCGTTTGTACACAACTTATTTTTACACACCTTATGGAAGGTTGGGTTCTACAGATTCCCTTCTCCCTCCAATGGGTAACTCTTGACAATCCCACTATCGCTCTCTCTTACAACGACACTCTCAATAGAAGAAACATTGATGGATTTCGACTATACGTATGCTCCTAACCTCATCCATTAGGGGGCATCTGTTATCACTGAAATTTCGTCTGCAAATGGTTACAAGAATTCAGCATCACCAAACAGTTATGAGGTCACCCATGGACCAAAATTACCACGAAATTATTTCCAAAGAGTCAAAAAATATACAACCAGTGACAAAATTAAAGTGTGCTATGACTACACAGGGTGCGCGTGCACATGCGCAAAATAGAAACGCAGGAAAAGAACACATGCGCCTGATGCGCAATTGTGGTCGCAAAAAACCGTGCACATGTGAGAACAACGCATTTATGAGAGTGGTCGGCCTCCCACCAACTTCGGGTTCATCTTCCAAGTTGATTTGACACTCAAATCTAGACTGGATCCGACTGGGTGGTTGGTCAAAGACCTAAAAATGCCATAATTAGCCTCTTTACACACTACAAGTTGGTTGCACAATACCTCAAAGAGGTGCTATAAAAAGGCCATGGGTGCACTTCATTTTTTAAGGAATTCAATAGCAAAGTTATGTTGCTACTATTCTCTTGAGGAATCCTCTATTCTCACCAAGAGTATACTAGCACCATTGCATTGGGCAATCCATTTCAGCCCTTGAGTGGATTAGCAAAGAATTCTTTCACCATTTTCATTCAAAGTTGTAAGAAGAGCTTATTTGTGGAGGTCCAAGAGCCCTCCCTTGGAGGAAGAAGGGACTCATAGTCCTCTTTCTTCTTGGTGTTTTCTTTCACTAATATCAACCTTACCATTGGTGACATGGGTCTTATTGTTTCTTTTGTCCTTATGTCCCTATGTTCATTAGTTTAGTTGTTATTTTATTTCTTAGTTTATTTCTTAGTTGTTCTTTTATATTTCTTTCTCTAACCCTTTTCCTTACAGCTGTCCTTCTTAGCAAACCCAACTAAGCTTGCAAACACCTCTATTTTGCTCACTAAGGTGACGAAAGAGGTGCAACAATCATGATCCTACTTTAGTTTTGAGTCGAGGAGTGATGGAGATTTCAATTCGTGTTCATGCAGTGGTTGATGTATCCCTATTTTGGGTCATAATCAAACACAAGGGAAAGTTTTATGATGTTGATGCTCTCATCAAGTGGTTACATTGGATTTAGGATTTCATTGAACACACTTATTGCTAGATTAGCCTTATAGGAATAAAAATGAATAAGTTCATTTGAGTAGTAATTTAGGATACTTGTGTTCTTTCCTTTCATGCATTGCTTTACTTGCCTTAGATTAATTGTTTTTTTCCCTTTACATGCATTTTCCTTAGAGTAGTTGTGTGTTTTCTTTTCATGCATTTATTTTGACCTAGAATAATTTTAATTTCTTGCCACTTATCTCTCTCATGGTTCAAGACTCACACATTAAGACTTCTAATGTTCATTGGTTATCTAATATTTGGATTTCTCATGGGAATATATATCTTGGTGTGTTTCACTTTTATGTTATTTTGTTGAATTGAACCAAGTTACATCAACAAAACACATTTAAACTTTCTCATAACACTTAAATGATTTTCACTTTTAAGTTGAATTAACTAAAGCCTAAATATTCTACACTTACACAATGTTTGAGTTTAGTTGATCCTTTTAGAGATACCCCTAAGTTAGGAACCATTTCTTAAGTCTGAAATGAAAGGCAAGGCCATGAGATGACAATGTGTGGCTTCTCTAGGAGTTTCCTTTAGGCTCTCATGCTTATGGTTTAGACTTTCCCACTTGGTGAGAGTCTGAACGGTAACATGTCCCTTGGTTTACTACAATGTCATCCTCGTCTAAAATATGTGTATCCTTAATCATTATATACCATCTTCTTGTAGTGGTTTTGAAGTAGTCTTCCATAAATCATATTTAGGTATAATAAAGTGAGCATAGATGAATTCATGTAATTAACAGAAGATATTTTGTAAATTTAAAAAAATAGAAGAGAGATTGCACCCTAAAGCCATTATTGCATGTTAAAAATAACCGTGAAAGACACACATATCTATTAATTATAATATACATACATGAAAGTCAACAAACTCTCCAAGCAAATAGAATAATAGAGAAATGAATGGAGTAAGATAAATTACAGCTCATGCAAAGCCAGTAATGAGATTTCTACCTTAGACATAGTGTAGCAGCCAGCATTATTCTGTTCATCTTATTTCTATCATAAATTACACCTTTGATCTTTGGAACAATGTTGTGGGCATTTCACTTAGTAGCTTAAATTCATCAAAACCTTCGATTTATTTGAACGAGAGAGGTATCAAAAACCACAAGGGCCAATTTCAACATTTTGCATTTATTTGATGAGTTTAAATAAATTTATATTGGGAAGATATTAAATTAATATTTATTTATTCAACTCATAAGGAACTATTTATATATCTTTTAGTAACTAAAGTGAAGAAGTGAGTAATTGAAATCCATTAAGTATGAAGAAAGTAAATAACTTTAATTTGTGATATTATCTCATGTTCACCGTAGGTAATATATGAGAATAACTTAAATAA
>SNQJ01S0036740.1:6984-19513 GCA_010110895.2 Picea sitchensis
GGTTGATATTAGTGAAAGAAAACACCGAGAAGCAAGGGAAATATGAGTCCCTTCTTCCTCCAAGGGAGGGCTCTTGGACCCCCACAAGTAAGCTCTTCTTACAACTTTGAAAATGAAAATGAAAATGGTGAAAGAATTCTTTGCTAATCGACTCAAGGGGTGAGATGGATTGCCCAATGCAATGATGCAAGTACACTCTTAGCAAGGATAGAAGAGTCCTCAAGAGAATAATGGAAGCATAACTTTTCTTTGAATTCCTTGAAAAATGAAGTGTATCCATGGCCTTTTTATAGAATTCCTTTGAGCTATTGTTCAACTAGTTTGTAGTGTGTAAAGAGGCTAATTAGGGCATTTCTGGGTCTTTGACCAGCCATCCAATCGAATCCAGTCCATATTTGAGTGTCAAATCAGCTTGGGAGCTGAACCAGAAGTGGGTGGGAGGCCGACCACTCTCATAAATGTGCCATTTATCAGGTGTGTGGATTTTTGCGATAACAATCGTGCATCATGCGCATGTGCACAAATCTGACGCTTTTGTTTCACTCATGTGCACACACGCCCATTGTCTTCATAACGCCCTTCAATTTTTCACTGTTTTGTATAGTTTTTTACCCTTTATGAATGATTTTGTGTTAATTCAGGTCCATGGATGACTTCATAATTGTTTGACGATGATGAATTTTTGTAACCATGTGGGGATGAAATTTCAGTGATAACAGATGCCCCCTGATGGATGAGGTTAGGAGCATACGTATAGCCGAAATCCATCAATGTTTCTTCTACTGAGAGTGTTTTTGTAAGAGAGATCAATAGTGGGATCGTCCAGAGCAATCCGTTGGAGGGAAAAAGGAACCAGTAGAACCCAACCTTCCATGAGGTGTGTAAAAAAGAAAACTGTGTACAAACGAGGTGGGCATGCCCCATGCTCATGTCATGTAACTCAAAAAAGAGGAATGAAGTGTTGGTGTAGACAACTACAGCACCCTCGAGGGTAGTCGTGATAAAGGCAGAAGACAATTCTGCGGATGAACAAACTCTGAATAGTAAGTAGTGACCACGGTAATAAGTATAACGGATTCTGTGGGCATTGATGGCCCAACCAAGTTCAGAGGTCTTCGGCAAGTAAAAGAACTTACTGCAATAGTTGCAAAGTAAGACACACCATAACATGAGAAAGTGTTGACGTCGAATGTTATGGGGGTCAACAATAGCAAGGAGCATTTGTGGTTCTCCCTGTGTTGTCTGAGATCTCTCATTGGATGGTTAATGAGAATCAAGATACTGTCGCCCTTCTGGAAAACTGTGTTGATGTTGACAAAAAGGGGGACGCGACTCCCAGAAGCAAATGGTGTCGTGAAATCTACTAGGTGAGGTTATGAAATGGAGGAGGTACACAGACGAAGTCAAGATGTAGTAAGATTCATGACTGCCCTTGGTTGGAGTATATGTGAGATAAAAGTGGCCGCAACCATTCAACGAGGTCAAGTGTCAGGGGGACAATAAGACAAGGGATAAGTTGTGCCAGAGGCGGGACAAGGTGAACAAACTCAGAGGGTAGAGGTAAGTGGCTTGTGGGGTACTCTGAAGATATGGACGATGTCATCAAGGGTGGATGATAAGTAGTGCCTCAACCAAGGGTAACATGGGTTGCATTTGGCTAAAATGGGAAGAAGGTCACCAAAGGTGATGACAAAAAGGTAATGTAACCACTGGAAACAAAGGCGTTTGTACAATAAATAACGAATAATTTGGGAGAAGTGTACAAATACAGAAACGAGTGCCCCAGTGTGATATGGTTTTCCCGGGTAGGGAATAACTTGCTCGAAGAACTGATGGAGGGTGGGGGGCCCATGGTTGGGTTTCTGTATGAGGTAGGTGAAATGAAGGGAAATTTGCAGATGAGCAAATGTATTGTGGATGAAATGGAGGGTTCATGCTATTGTGGAGGTGTAGTCCAAAAATAGAACCGTGGAGAGATAATCTAGGAGTCCGCTGGGAAAGCTATCAAAATGAGGAGAAGGAGTATGTTGCTGATTTGCGACATGATCTAAGACTATCAGGACTCCCATCCCTAAAGGGTTTTGAAAAACAACATGAGTGTCAAAAGTGAAAAAGGGTGCTATAAATGGGACAACTCATGTGGGTAAGAGTGCTACCGAGTGACAGTACCGACGATGCAAATGGAGGTGTGGGTACTGCAGAGCCGGAAATGGGGATCCTAGAGGCAAATGTCAGAGGGTGTGACTGGAAATGTAAGCAATATGTAGAGGAAATGACTACATGCCATTGTTGAGTATATACCTAAAGGGGTCGTGTTGATGTATGATGGCCAAGTACCTGCACACATGAAAACCAAATACTTGACGTGAACAATATCTGAAGAGAATCGAATGTATGAGCATGTATTTGATAAGTGTGAATATGCGCATGTGTACCTCATCAGGGTATGAAAAATGGCGTCCTGGGGGGATCAAGATGAAAAGAGGCCCAGGGATGGTTGTGATGTAGATGACGGGATGCTGATCCCGTGGTTGAAGATGGATCGATAAATGGACACCCAGAGCTACCGTAATGGTGAGTGGAAGTTTGGCCAAAAGGCCTATATATAGCTGTAGGGCCCACATTGCCACCTTATTTGTACTTTCTACTATAGTGACTGGATGAGAAGAAACCAGAGGATATTTGGAGATTCAGGGAGGATGAGGCATCCGATCGAAGACCAGTGAGCTTCAAGTTAGTGGTCTGATCATCCTGCATAGAATTAGGGTTTCATTTTTTGGGCAGGGGTTGTACGGAGGGTCGTACAGAGGGTTTGATGAGTGTGGGCCTCATGTGCATGGGAAATCAGGAGGTAGGCATGCACACGTGTGCGCCTGCCCATCAGATAGGCTCTCATGGGAGCACTGGTAAGGGCTTAGAGGGTGTGCACTATGTGCGCTCCTTTCGGCTGAACATGCGCGCATATGTGTGCGCCTGTCGGCTAAACAGGAACGCACCTGTGCATACCTGTAGAGTGAACAGGCGTGCCTGAGAGCGCACCTATGTAGTGAATAGGTGCGTCTAAGAGCACACTTGTGTAGTGAATAGGCATGCACACATGTGCGCCTGTGGGGTGAACAGGCGCGCACATGTGCGCGCCTGTGGGTTAAACAACCGTGCCTTGGAGGCAAGGTTGATGGGTGTAAAACTTGTCTTTTTATGTTGTTGATTGTCCATGGGGTTGACTTAGGACTATTTTATGTGGTTGCAGGTGAGATTTGTGCATGATGTCGATTGGTTGGTGAGAGTGGGATTGGTCCCAGCTGTAAGACATCGTGGCTATTGAGGAGACAAGTGTACATGCGACTTTGGTAGCCTATGGGTTGTTGAAGTTCTTTGAGTGCCCATTGATATGGGCACAAGAGTATCTCCTGCAGTTTATTATCCGAATGTGGAGTCTGGACCTACACTGCTTCATAGTACAGGGAGAGTAGATTGCCTTCACTATGGTGGAGGATATATATTTTTTGATTGGGCTCTCATTTCATGGAATGCCCCTACCGATGGAGGTGATGCTACCGAGGGATACGTCGCTAGCGATGGTTGGCTGGAGATATTGTTGAGGGTCGAACTTTATGCCCGACACTGTCGTGAGAATTGGGGCGATGGATTCCCTAGCACATTGTTGTATATTAGGAATGATTGTGAGATTTTATGGGTCACTGGCGATGCAGCGAATCAGTGGTGGCTAGCTGATGGTGATGGGGAGAGTGTTGGATAGTGAGCACTTCACCTGGGGGCTTACACTGCATGCCAAGATGGTAGGGCAACTGGACCAATGTCAGTCCATGGATATTGGAGAGTTTGGCTTCAGGTCCATCTCAGTGGCCTGGTTTCTGGAGAGGGTTTCGATGTTGCGCCTTAGGATTTTACTAGGTGCGCCTGGGGTGCGAGAGCTGGGACTAAGGTGGTGGTTGATTGTGTTTCTTCTCCATGGTGGTGGTGAGGGTGGCCACTTATTTACTGTTGAGGTGGCATAGGTATGGTGGTAGATGCCATAGGTGATATTGCGGTACCCCTATGCCGGGGTTGACTTCCGGGAGGATCCGGACATGGTGGTACCTCCAGGGGAGGTGTTTGACCGCCGAGGTATGTTGATGATGTTGATATATATGTTTTTTGTGTTTTGAGATAGCATGACATATTTATATGATATAGATGTTGATACTATCTGTGGATTTTTTGTATGTGCAGATGTGGCACCTCGCGGGCATGAGGTGGAGTTGCAGAGAGCATCGGTGCATTAGGAGCTGGAGAGACTTTTGTGAGGAGAGAGACGTCAGTGTGAGGATGCCACGGTGCAACCAGCTGATCCAGAGAAGGTAGTGAGGAGACGTTGGTTTGATGACCCTGGTGTTGGGCCATCACATGCTCCTCTAGCGGCTTCTGAAGTAGATTTTGAGGACATACGCTATCGCCTGGAGGCGTCGTTATAAGACATGCCTGAGGGCATGTGGTCTCACATCCAGGATGAGGGTATCCTGGAGTAGTGTGTGGGGATTCCACTACCTTGGTGGGCTGTAGTACGATGGGTAGCAGTAGTTGGTGCTGCGATGACTAGATGACTACCGCCAGGGTAGGAGGGACCGGTAGGGGGTGGACCACCACCGCCTAAGGGAGGGGCAGATGGTGGTGGGCCGCCACTGCCTGAGGGAGGGGCAAGAGGTGGTGCTCTAGAGGCATCGTGAGTGGTGCTCTATGTATTGATGTATTTTTTGTATAGAGGTTGGTGAGCCCATTTTGTATTGAGGTGCTTTACTAGCCTGCGGATACTTGTATTTTTGTATGTAAACTTTTGGATGGTATTATGGACCTTTCGATATATACATGAGTATACATTTTGAGATATATGTGTTTTGTTGATGTATTGATGATGTCTAATCTATATATGATATGACAGGTTATTGATATGTTTATGTATGTGTAGTGGTAGCTTGATGTGAGATATGCCAGTCTAACACAATATTAGCTAGGTTATTTGTAATTTGATTCAATTGTCATGGAATATGTGTAAATGTAATGGAATCAAAATGTTGAGATAAAAGTATAACCTGTAGGTATTTGAAAAAGAGACAAGGATCGCATATGCAGTACACATTGTTGAGATGGAGAACGACTAGTTGAGAGTCTAGAAAGACGCTAAGGTGACAAATACTATGATTTTGGGCATCGGCCAGGAGGCCAATGACGACAGTGTATTCAACTTGGTTGTTGGTCATTGACCCCAAACATATGTCGCTCAAATGGAGCATTTCATGTGAGGGGGTGTAGAGATTCCAAGCGACCGAAGCGAGATTTTGTGTCCAACAGTTGTTGTTGTCGGTGTAACCGATGTGGTAGGCCGGTGGAGGAAGCATCTGTCAATAGCACAAATGAGATTTTACACATGAGGGATGGAAAAAAGATTAAAAACACTATAAAAGAAAGAACCTAAAGTAGAATGACTATGTTTAAGCATAAAATTTCTTTAAGTATAACCAGTTGATGGGTTCTTTGAGAGAGAGGCCTTCGGGAGAGGCCAAGATGTATGTGCCTTTAGTAAGGCAATGTTGGATAATGTATGGTCCATGCCAAAGTGACTCGAATTTTCCATGGCCAAAGGTATCATGAGTGATATTGTAGGCCAGGACTAGGTCTCCTTCGCGAAACGAGCGAAGGTTGACATGGCGATCAAAGGTAGCTTTTGATCATTTTTTAGCTGCCTCATTGTTCTGTAATGAAGATCGACGATCTTCATACAGAGACTCTAAGGTCAGCAAGAACTGTTCCGTTGGAGCAGTGTCGGGCAATAGCTCAATTGCGGTGCATAGGGTGGGAATTTTGCACTCGATGGGAGGAGTGGTCTCAACCCCATGAACTAGGTGAAATGGTGTGAACCCAGTAGCTGTTTTCACAGCCGTTCGGTAAGCCCATAGCTCAGAAATTAACATGTGATGCCAATTGGTCTTATGTTTATTAACTGTGTGTTGTAACATGGTTTTGATGACCTTGTTAACTGCTTCGACCTATCCGTTAGACTGAGGGTAATATGGTGAGGCAAACTCGTGAGAGAATCCTATCCAAGATGAGATTTCCACGAAGATCTCATTCTTGAAGTGTTTTCTATGATCGGAAATGAGTTGGAGTGGTACTCTGAAGTGAGATATGACATGGTTAAAGAAAAAACACACTGTGGTGTCAGCGGTGTTGTTGAAGGTGGGCATAGCTTCTACCCATTTGGTGAAGTAATCGACTGCAGCAACAATGTATTTGTGACCATTGTTGGAGGGGGGATTATAAGTCATGAAGTTGATGCCCCATTTACAAAAAGGGTTGGCAGTGATGACTGGATGAAGAAGAGCAGGGGGAGCTTGGGCTTTATTGGCATAAAGCTGACATTGCTCACATCATTTTAAGGTGTGAATGCAATCATGAAACAAGGTAGGCCAAAAGTAACCTACTCGGATAATATTTTGAGCAGTGGATATTCTCGAAAGATGGCTCCCACATGCACCGTTGTGGTAGTCGTTCAAGACTCTATCGGCCTCGTCAATGGTCAAGCATCGATGAAGAATGGTGTCAACTCCTCGTTGGTATAGGATTTCTTCGATGAGGAGGTAGCGGGAGGCCTGATGGAAAATACGACGATGATCATCTCGTGAAAGGCGGTTACCGAACTTTTGAGTTCAGAGATAGATGAGGAGGTCACCGTACCAAGGATCATCTAAAGTGATGTAAAAGAGGTGTTCGTCGGGAAAGTTGGTGTTGACGGGGGTACTGGTGGTGTCAGAGGGGAGGGTCATGACAAGTTTGGTGAGAACAAGGGCCTTCTTACTCTTGGGTGTTGATAATTCTAAATCGTACTCCTGAAGGATAACGATCCATCGAGAAAATTTGCCGTTAATTTTCTGATGATTGAGCAAGTATTGCATAGAGTTGGAATCTGCTACAACTTTGGTTGTGCAAAGAAGAATGTAGTGGTGCAGTTTCTTGAATGCGAGGACAACTGCAAGAGCAAGTTTCTATTCATGTTTATACTTCAAGGGTGGCCCTGAGAGGTTTTTACTAACGTAATAAATGACATGCTCATGATTGTCATCACCTAGTTGGATGAGAACTCCTACTACTGACATAGCTGATGCTGATACGTAGAGGATATAATCGTGATTGTAGTCAGGTGCACTAATTAAAGGTGTGTTGGAGAGCGTCATTTTAAGATTGTCAAATGACTACTGGGCATGGTCATCCCAGTGAAATGGGATGTCATGATGTAGTAAGTGAAGGAAACCATGTGCGCATATGGCATAGTCTGGGACAAATTGCCGTAGAAAGTTAGCTTTGCCTTGTAGGCTGTGAAGCTGGCGTAAAATTCCTAGGAGGTGGAATTTCGGTGATAGCTTGGAATTTGAGGGGGTCCATGGTAATACCGATTTAGGAAACAATATATCTGAGGAGGCGCCCAACGGTGACACAGAAAACGCACTTGAGGGGGTTTAAGTGGATGTTGTACTGACGACGTCGTTGGAAGATGATTCACAAATCATCAAGATGTTGGGTGCGTTTCTTGGATCGAGCTGTGAGGTCGTCCAAGTATGTGAGGATGATATGAGCCAGATCATGAAAGATGTATGACATAGCTCATTGGAAAGTTGCTCCAGCATTCTTTAAGCCAAAAGGCATAACACGATATGAAAAAGTACCCCAACGGTTAGTGAATGCGGTTTTATATTGATCGGCTGGGTGAATTTGAATTTGATTATAACCAAAGAATCTATCCATGAAGGATAGAGCCTCATGGCCTGTGCAGTCGTCAATAATTTGATCGATGAAAGGCATTGGAAAGTTGTCTTTGGGACATGCGTGATTGATATCGCGAAAGTCTGTGCAGATGTGGATAGTGCCCTATTTTTTGTTAACGGGTATAGGGATGGAAACCCATGATGTATAGGCGATGGGGTAAATGAACCCGACAGCTCGTAATTTGTCAATTTTGGCTTTGATGGTCACTGCTTTGGATGGGTGTAGCAGTCGTTGTTTTTGGCAAACTGGTGTAATGTCGGGCCAAGTGCTGATGCGATGTTCAACGATAGAGGGATTGAGGCAAGGAATTTTTGTGTATGACCAGGCAAAAATATCCCGATATTCCTGGAAGAGGGATTTATAGGTAGTGATTTCCTGAGGAGTGCAAGCAGCTCCAATGGTGATTTCCTCAATGATGCCATTTTTTATGGAAATGTTGATTTTAATGGTTGGGGAAATGTTGGCCATGTTGCCTTCTTCAAAAGCATCAGGGGCAGGAATGGGGTTTTTGAACCAGTCGATAGGCCCTGATGGGATAAAATCCTTGGTTTTGACCGCATAGATGGGGTGTTGGTTAGGAGGCATGGAGGCTTCTTGTGGAAAGAAGAGTGCGTGGTGGTGTAGCACATCCTAGGGGTAGTCTGGGTTGTTTAACTCTTCAAGTATTTCCTCGTGACAGGGGAAGTGACGGGAATACAAGGGGTTGTGAGGAGTGATATCGGTGATTGTGGTTGTGTGGCTACCCCCTGGTGATGAAGAAGCAGGGGGGATGACATAAGGAGATGGTGATGGTTCACTCGACATAAACCAAATATTTAAGTACTGAGGAGTACTCGTGGTAGTTGGGTGTAAAATGTCCGTAGGGGAATGAGCGAGAGAGTTGGGGGGATTGGGGGGTGAATCCTCAGACAAGTCATCTAAGAACCATGGAGGTGTTGGAAGGGCCTCGGGTTCAGGAGAAATGACATGAAGAACCTCTAGTGACAAGGTCAGGTCAACTATCGACTCTGCGGGTCGTTGAAGCAGGGTCAATTGGCGTTGCCTATATTCAATGATCATAGGACACTGGTATGTAAAATGATCTAATGAGTCATATAGAGAGCAAGGGTGTCTCATACGTTCATTGACTGAAGTGGTGACACAATGGATGTCAATGATATTTGTTAAGGAGGATGTAGCAGGACTGGGTTTTCTCTGGAAGCTTTGGCATACGACAGCTAATGTCTGCCGAAAGCGCGATAGTGCTGGGAAATGGTGGGTATAATGGCCATATTATGAACATATAATGCAATCAAATTTGGTTCACGACCCTTTACTACTGGAATGGGGGGTGGTAGTGGCAGTGCTGGCTATTGTGGTGAGTGTTGGGGTAGTTTGATTGAGTGGAATCAAATTCCGTAACTGGTAGAGATGGGCAGTTGTTGGTTTGGTGTCCCTCTTTATCACATAGTGCACAAGGAGGTTGGATGCATGGATCAAGTAAATTTGTGGCCTCCTTCTTATTTCTCCTGCCCCAAGCTGTGGCAGGGGGTTAGTGAGTGGGGATGTAGAGGGTATGGTGGGAGTATGTATGGGAATCGTCATGGGGATTCCTTCTGTTTGGGGGGGAAGGGATGATTGAGGGACCATCTTTGGTGGGTGTAAATACCAAACTAGAATTGCTAACACCATATTAGGTAGGGTAAGCATTGCGGCTACCTGGAAAGCTTTGATTCTTGGTGGAGGGTAAAATAAGGGAATTTGGGTGATGGCTTGGGGAACTATCTCCCAAACTGGGATATGTCCTTGGGGAGAGGTGGAATTGTGGACTGGAGGTTCTTGAGGGGGGAGTTCTGTGACTAGTGGGACGTCATATATGATAGAAGCCTCTATAGGAGGAAGGGTATTCTCTGTGTGAGTTCTGTTAGATGATACGACACATACTTGATTGGAAGGATGAAGGAGTTGTGGTGCTCCATGGTAAGTTCCTAACAATGATGGATCTTTGAAAATTCCAGGACCCATCTCGACGAGTGGGTATGCATCATGGCTTGTGTGGATGAGAGGAAGAATGTTATCGATGCTGGCAGATGGGTTAGGCTCATAATGTGAGACTTGGTCAATAGTAATGATCTTCCCATTGTGGGGAAACATCATTTTCTGAAAGACGGAATATGTCACTGCCTTCATAGCGTACATGTAGCTATGATCGAACAGGATATTATAATTGAGTGGGGCATCGATAACTTCGATGTCGATGAGAATAGTCTTGCCTCCGATTTTGACGAGGACATTTTGGAAGAGCCTTCAGGAGATGATGGTCATTTTTCATAAGCTCGTAAGGTGATGGCAGAGAGTATGAGTTCAGGGGAACCAAGTTTCTGCCATACAGTTTTGGACATAATGCATGTAGATTCACCTTCATCGATGATACACTGATGAACTGTGATGTTCTGTATTTTTACTGGTATTTGAAGAGTGATCAAAGCGAGAAGGCGAGGTTCTCTGCTATCAAGATCAAAGGTAATGAGTCAGGTATCTGTAGGGTTGACTTCCCCCAAGGTAGAAAGTAATGATTTTCGCTGAGTGGGACAAGTCTAGAGGACCTCCAAAACTGACATCGCAACCAAGGATTGTGTTAAGTCATCTACCAAACTATAGTTATGAGTTGCCCTAGCCTATGGGTTGTGGACATTCCTGTGCAATGGGATGCGAGGGATGAGAAGAGGTGGCTCAGTGGTAGGGTGATGAATCACTAACGGGGGTCCTTTCAGTGTAGGGTTTATATCTGGAGGGATGGGAGGAGACTCAGCGGGTGCATGATACTGACGATTACGTGTTTGCAGAAGGATTTCTTCCTCACTAGTGAGGAGAATTGTGTGATCTGCTAGATTGTTTGGGTTGAGGTATTGTCCCACCTAAGGTAGGGGATGTTGTGTGTCCTGTTGGGTGTTTATCACACCTTGATGTGGAATATAATTTTGCAGCACGACAGGGGGGTTTGTTCCACGTATTGTTGTGGTGCCTGCTGAGGGGCAAGCAATGTTGAAGGATGGGGTAGACTACCTGAGTCTTTCAACCATTTGAAATCAGCAATTTGGGGGAAATGATGAGTGTAATGTCTGAACTCACCACAAAGGGCACAAGGGAAGTTGGTTTTAACATTATTGTTATTTCTCCCTTGATGCCTATTATTATTGCCCCTTTGGGGGTTATGATTCCCTTGGTTTTGGTTGCCCCCAGTGGGTTGGTTCTGCTGGGGTTGATTCCTGCCTTGACTTGGGTTGTTGTTGTTCCTGTTTTGTCCTTTATTTTTGGCATTGTTCAATGGATGGGTCATATTTTCCATATTCATCTGCTCGAAGTCTTGATATTGCTAAACGGGAGAGGGTTGAACAAAAATCATGCCAGCATGAGGATGTGGGGGAGCCATGGGTTGTGGGAGACCAGGGAATGGAAAGTATGGATTTTGTTGGGGTACCAATCCGTAAGGTACATAGGAAGGCATGGTGCTTTTGCTAGTACTATAAGCTAAGGTAGAGGGGGTGCCAAAACTTGTTTGAATAGGTGGATGTATGGGAGGTGTCGACGGTTTCCCATTGATGGGTGGAGGTATAGCAACAAGGTATGGTTGTTGATAAGGGGGTGGGGGGTAATAATAAGTTCCCTCGTATGCCGACAGTTATTGAGGTGTTCCATACATCGGTGGTGGTTGGGGTTGTGGACCGTGGTGAGTGGTGGTACCAATCAGTCTGTTTGTTGAGGGAGACATCCCAGGTTTGTCTTGTCCAAATGGCATGGGTTTTGGAAGATCAGGAAGTATAGTTTACAAGTACCCTAACTATGCATAGATGAGGTCATTCTGTTGAGCCTTACTGATGGATTCCTCTTCATATTGAGGGAAAGTGGAAGATACATCCTTACCAAGGAGAGATACAAGTGATCTAAGAAACCAGTCAAGACACTGTTGCTTGGTGGTTTCTGCTTTGCACAAACTACGTCGCCTATGCCACTCGTGAATGTGATCAGCGATATGTGTGGTTGAGGTTTGTTTGAAATTAGAGGATAGTTCTAGACCATTGTCATGGCGGATTGGTAATTGGAATAAGGTCAAGAATGCTTTGGCAAAGGACTCGAAAGTCGCATGGGACCCTAATTTTTCTTCTGCATACCATTTGGTCAATGGGCGAGTGAGTGTGCGTTGAAATAATCGCAGTCTAATGGAATCATCCATAATGCTATTGGAAGAGCACCATAAGTGAAAGGTCATGACATGGTTGGCAAGTTCGTCGCCTACATTTCCTTCAAACTTGGGCATGTCTAAAGGTAGTTTGGTGGGCATTGCAGACCATGTGGGGGTATGCAATATGGGATCATTGGTGAGTTTTCTTAGATCCAGTATGTTGAGAGAGGCCAAATATGGCATTTGTATTGGGGGGGGAGGGTTAGCTCTAGCCATGGTGTGAGTGTGTTGTGAACCTAACCCTTGAGGGGGGCTAGGTGGGTTAGTACTTCCCCCTTGAGTGGAAGTTGGTCCCCCTCTTCCATGTAAAGGAGAGTGAGTGGACGGATGACCTTGGGAAGTGGACCTAAGTAATGTATAACCAAGCAAAGCTGATCCTAAAACAATAGCACTCACAGGAGTGTGTGAAGGTGGTGTCGATGAGTGGGCAAGACCAGACACTCCCCCTAAGATAGGAGGGAGGTTTAGAAAGCATCGTGAACAACGGGG
>SNQJ01S0036740.1:19523-38811 GCA_010110895.2 Picea sitchensis
TAGTTTCAGTTGCACATATGAATATCCTAATGTGGGCTCTCCCATACATTCCCATGTCATTTTTGGTAATACATTAAATTCATATCCTAGATCTAGTATGATGTCTCCCATGTTGAAATCTATGATGTTAGCATTTAGTTTGAACTCCCTACCTATTCTTCTCTTGGTGTGTAGGTGATTGACTGTCTTTGTTCTAGTTTTCTTTCTGTCTCTATAATACATATTTCTAATATGTTTTACAATATTTTGACAGACGATGGATCATTGAATACTTTTACAAATGATTGTAAAAATACTTTGATTGTACTTACTTGTCCAGTGGGTTACTTTTCGTTGGTATGATCCAATAACAGAGGCATCCCGTACTTTGGTGCTCCCTTTCTTTGCTATGCAGTTGAAGTCGACACAATGTCATCCTTCTGAAATTCTTCTTTGGCTTTCTTAAATATCTCCTTCTCATTCTACGTGTCAAACTAACTCATTGGTTCGACGTTCTTCATCACCCACCAGTGTTGTACTGGTTGTTGTCGAACTGCGTCGTTTTCTATTTTATCTCCTCCATGGGTAAATGTGTTGACTTTTTGTCCTTCATCCCTTGCTTCGGTTGAAATCCACTGAACATTCTGGCTGTTCTGGTTCCTCTTTTCTTAGATCTTTACTAATAGTGTCATACATTATACTGTATCATGGTCCAATGCGTGACAATACATACATGTTTTTGGTGGAAGTGGACATTCCCTTGCATAATGTCCCAGTTTTTGGAAATTGTGACATATGCCTGGTCCTCTACCTCTTCCAAAATCTCCTCTCGGCGTGTTATACTGAGGCGTCTGATTGTACTGCGTGGTATTGTATTGAGGTTGTGTTGTGTTGTACTGTGGCTGCATGACATTATATGGTTGTTGCGCAGTATGATACTACTGTTGCAAAGTGTTTTATGGGGATGGAACTTGGTTAAATTGTGGTGTGGATTTACCAGTCATCATTTCTTCCTACACTCTATATGCATATGATGTCCTCTCTTGCATCAAATCCATAGTTCTACAATATTTGTGTCCCACTTACTTGAAAAAGTTGCAATATGAACTCTTTGGGACTTTCTGGTATTTCTACATCATTGGGTAGTTATATAGATCATGGTCCAGTTTCTTACAGATCTTGCACCATAGTCCTCCTATTGGTAATGGATTTTTCATTCATGTTGCGATATACTGTGTGAAGGTTGGACATTTGTTCTTGTGGTGTCCTTCTGTCCTGCATGTAGTACAACAAACGAATTCTCCTTTGTCCTTACTTTTATTTTGGTTTAGCTGGAACGTTAAGTTCTTCAAATCCTCCTTCAGTTCTTCGATGGCTAGATCTGTCTACTGATATTGGTTTTCTTCCAATTGTAAGGCTGCCTGCAGAGCCTTTGCCTGCATCTGAAACTTCTGTTGTCACAATGGGTATTTTAAATGTGGTAGCAATGAATTGATGAACATGTGCCTATGCTACATATCATTCATGAGATATTTCAACTTTCCCTTCATTCGTTTGAACCTTTGGTTAATATCCCATATGGATTCTCCTGGTTTTTGTCTAATCTCGATCATCTCGTTCATGTACTGATATTCTAAACTTGACTTCTAAAACTTGTTTATCAGTATTTTCTTGATGTCTGTAATTGTTCTAGTTGTCCCTGGTGGATGTTTGGTAGCTAAAATCATATACCAATGTAGTGCACGATCCTGTAATGTAATCACTAGCTGTGCTAGTTTAGTATCTTCGCCTGTGATATGTTTTTCTTCCCAAATCTTCTCACAGATGAACAAATGTTTTTTCGGGTCCTCTAATGCTTCTCCTTTAAATTATGGTAACCTAATCATGTCCTGCCATTCTGAACATTGAACTTCTACCTCTACGTGGTGTAGATACTTGACTAGTGTTGCCTAAACTAGCTCCTCCAGTTGTTGTTCCTTGTGTAGATGTACTTCCTGCTGTCTTTCTTCTCCCAAAATCCAGTTGTCTAAACGATGGTGTTTTCTTTGGTGTATTAGTCACACACAGTTTTATGGATTCCACACTGACATTAATATGGATAGTATTGTTTCCTTATCTTACCATTCTTGGACCTCTCATTTTCCTCTCATACGTTATGTGCAGGATTTCCTCAATCTACTCCATAGCTCGAACATCCTCTACCTCTTCCTCATCACTCACCAAGCCTTCCCTCACAGCTACAACTCTCTTCTTGGTATTCACCTTGTATTGGTAGGGTACTTCGCTACGTGTCTTTCCAGCTATCACCATGATTCACTTGATCTAGTTGCCATCCATTAGGATTGAGTCCAAGGGTTCCTCCTTATTTCCCTTATCCTTTCCTCCTTCCATTTCTCCTTTTTCTGTCAGTGCTTCCCCCCTTCCCCCATGCACATAGGGAAGTTTAGTTTTTGGCTTTGGCTTCGTCATACAAGAGGACCAAGTCACCATCAGCATACAACCGGGGACAGACAGACTTATCGTATTGAACCTTGACATGTTTGTTGTTTGCCTTGATAGTCATAAAGGAATCCCGACACTGCTCGTCAAGACTCTCTAGGTGTACAAGGTGTCACTCTAAATATGAAGTGTTAGATAGGAGCTCAACTGCCAATTTGAGAGAAGGGATTTTTCATTCAACGGGAAGTATCGACTCCACACCATTTACTAACTGAAAAGGAGAAAAATCAGTGGCAGTCTTAATCGAGGTTTGTTATGCCCAAAGTGCAGGATATAACATGATGTGCTAGTTGGAATTCCTTTGACTGGAAATTTTTTGCAAGATGGTCTTGAGAGACTTATTGATGGCCTCTACTTGCCCATTTTCTTGGACGTAATAAGGAGAGGATTGATCATGTTTAAACCCCAGATTAGACACTAGTTCTATCATCATTTCATTTTGAAAATGACTGCCATGATTAGTGACAATCTCACTTGGGATACCAAACTGGGCGATAATTTGGTTGAATATGAAAAAACCTGCAGTCTTCCCATCAAATTTAATGGTAGACATGGCTTCAACCCACTTGGTGAAGTAGTCGACAACCACGATAATGTGTTGATTCTCCCCAGCCAAATTTGGGTTGAAATCAAAAAAATCTACTCCCCCCTTGGTGCAGGGACCAACGATAATGACTGGGTGAAGAGGGGTTGGGTGCCAGTACATTTTTTGAGTGAACACCTGGTAGGGGTGACACTTCTTAACTGCTTCAATACAGTCTTTAAATATGGTGGGCCAGAAGTAACCAGCTCACAAGATTTTTCGGGATGTCGCAAACCCATATAGATGACCACCACAAGCCCCTTTGTGGAAATCATTAAGGACTAACTCGGATTCTTCATGAGTTAAGAAATAACGTAAGATACTATCTATTCCTCAAAGATACAAAGTTTCACCGATGATTGTATACTTTTTGTCTTGGTATCTAACACATCGTCGATCATCTCGCGAGAGATGTTGAGCAAACTTCAAGGTTTGAAGATATAAAAAAATATCTCCAAACCAGGGGTCGGATGACAAGACAAGGAAAATGTATTCATCTACGAATGAATTGACATGAATAACATATTCATCTAATCGTGGGAAATCAGATATTAACTCTGCAAAAACTAGTGATTTCTTGGACTTGGCTAAAGTAAAGTTGAGATCAAATTCTTGTAATATGAAAATCCATTTATTATATTTTCCACCTATGATACATCTAGTGAGGATGTATTGAAATGTATTAACATCGACAACCACAGTAGTTTTTCAAAGAAATATATAGTGTCATAAAAGTTGGACTACGTGGACGACACCCAAAGCTATCTTTTCAACGTGCGAGTAATTATGTTTAGGACCTACTAAATTTCAACTAATATAGTAGATGATGTGCTCACAAAGCTCATCATCCACCTGAAATAGAACCATACCAATGGTCTCTTCAGACGTAGTGATATACAACAAGTAATCTCTACTATAATCAGGGGATTTCAGCAGAGGGGCTGATACCAAGGCTTTCTTTAAAGCGTCAAAAGACTATTGGGCTCACTCATCCTAGATAAACATGGTGTCCTTCTTCAATAGGTGCATGAAACCCTTAGTGATATTGGCATAATTCACAATAAACCGATGCAAAAAATTATCTTTCCCCTGTAAACCTTGAAGTTGTCTAATCATGCGCGGGGGAGGCAATTGAAGAATTGCCTCAACCTTAAGTGGATATACCATGATCCTTGTCTTGAAGACTAAGAATCCTAAGAGATGGCCAGATCTAATGCAAAAGATGCATTTATGAGGATTGAGTTGGATTCTATAGTAGTGACATCTTTCAAAAACTAGTCGAAGGTGCGTAGCATGATCCACTCTCTTGCGAGAGTGTGCAAAAAGATCATTGAGGTAAGCTTCGACTATGTGTTTGAGATCATGAAAAGAGAAAGTCATGGCTCGTTAGAAGGTTTCTCTATAATTTTTCAGGACGAAAGGAATTTTTTGGTATGCAAACGTGCCCCAAGGACATATGAATGTCGTCTTATGTTGGTCTTTGGGTTTGATATGGATTTGGTTATAGCCTGAAAATCCATCCATAAAAGAAAATATTTCTCTTCCCACACACTTATCGAGAATCTGATCAATCAAAGTCATGGGGAAGTTATCTTTAGGACAAGCCTTGTTCAGGTCATGAAAATGCATACACACAGATGGTTCCTTTCTTTTTATTCATGGGAATAGGGTTGGATACCCATTCGGTCAAGGGAACCAGGTAGATAAATATGGCATTAAGTAGATTCTCTACCTCTACCTTAATAGTGGGGGCCTTCCTAGGATTAACAACTCTAAGACGTTTTCAAATGGGTTTAGCATCCGGGTAAGTCCCAATATCATGTTCAACAATACGGGGGTCAATCTCTGGCATCTCTTCATATGACCAAGAGAATACATCTCAAAATTCTTTGAAGAGGTTGGTGTAGATCAAAATCTCTTTTGGGGAACAATCTGCACCTATATTTACATTTTTTATCTTTCCAGGTGTTGGCATAGGAGTAGACCTAGGGTTCACTCCAAGAGTGCACTAGCAAGCCCTAGCTACTAGACCTTTCGGCAACACCTGCGAAGCATATGTAGTCTCACCTGAAGCATTTATGAGGGGGGTTGTAGGACAAAGATGTCTACAACTAGGGGAATACCAAGTGGAACTAATACAACAATAATGCAACATTCTTATATCTCTTATCAGCTAGATATACATTGAGAAACTATAAATCTGATCTAGCACAATAATGAAAATAACAGTATAAAAATGACAGAGATCCAGGAATCAATCACACATACGACACAACATATACGTGGTTCACCTTCTCTCTAGGGATACGTCCACAAAATTGTGCTTATGATATATTAAGATAAAGCTTACAGTTCTGATCTACGCTCTTAGTTAGCATATCTTCTCTCTTCTTCTCTCTGTCTCCTACCTTCCTACACACCCATCTGTAGGACTTGATCTTCGCACGCATATGAAGATCTTAGAATACCAGAAGGCTCTCACTCTCAGCACTCCTCTCTCTCATAGTACAATAATCTCTCAACCAACAACAATCAATATCAATACCCAACATTGGTACCCCCCCGACCTAGGTCCTCTCGACCTCTATTTATACATTATAGTCCCTCACTGAAAACCTTAGGTTGAAACCTAGGTGTCAAAACCCTAATTACTCAAAACCCTAGGTGTTTAAAACCCTAGGTCAACTTGACCCACCCTTTCAGGGCTTCGCGAGCCTGTCTTTCCTCCCTTATCGTTCAGTTCTCCTAAGCATCCAATGGTGGCTTTCTCTGCTTGTTGAGTTTTCCTCAATCCATATTCCTTGTTGATTTGTCATCCTTGATTGCCTCATCCAATCGGTTGATTTTTCATACTTTGCTCTGGATTTTCTTCTATTTTTCTTACTTCGACCCTATGATAGTCACTGTGTCTCCCATGCAGTTTGTGTTTGACCTTTTCTTCCTTGATCTTCGCTTCCTTTCATAACCAAGGGCCAACATCCCCCCAAGACTCACCTATGACTCATCCTAAGGCACTTCAGATCTAATCCTTCCATTTCACTTTGACTTTGGACTGCGTAGTGCAGCCTTTTCTTTCTGCTTTATGCCTCCTTCCCATCCTTGTGAAAACTATCCTTTTTGTGTCTAGTACCCAGTTTCAACTGCACCTGGTACCTAGACCCTTTTCTCCTTGCTTTTACTAAGAGTTGTGAGGTAGATAATTGTCATAATACAACTTCAGTCGACTCTCATTCACTAATCCTTCTTTCCATTCTCCCTTCAATGTGTTCATCTACGCAGCTCGTCCTTCTGTAACATAGGCAATCTCATATGGTCCAAGCCAATGCATTATGAAATTCCCTAGATGTCTTATAAATTTACTGTCATACACTAGTACTAAATCACCTTGCTTTAATTCCCTCTTCTTGATGTGTCTGTCATGATAGGCCTTCTCTCTTTCCTTCTATACCTGCTAATGGAATCCTACAATAAATCTGTCTTCTTCTAGTTCAACTAGCTGGGCAAGTCTCTCATGAACAACGCCAGTATCATCCATGTCTGTAAATGCGGGAATTCTTAATATTTGTACCAAGTAATCCATTGGGACAACAACTTCAAGACCATAAACCAACTTGAAAGGGGTCTGCATTGTTAATTTCTTGCAAGTGGTTCTATAAGACCAGAGTACTGTTGGTACTCTTAAATCCCAGTCATCCCCATTTGCACTACAAATCTTTGTCAATGTTGTCTCCAATATTTTGTTGAATGCTTCAACCATTCTGTTTGCTTGTGGATGGTAAGGTGTACTCTTCTAATGGTTAACTACAAATTCTTTAGTTAGGGATTCAACTATATTATTGATGAAATGATTTCCTTCATCACTCATAAGGGTATTAGGACATCCAAACCTGGTTATTATGTTATCAAATATAAAATGTGCAGTTGTAGCTACACTACATTCCTTGACTGCTCTTTCTTTGACCCATCTAGTTAGGTATTCTGTGGCAGTGATAATGTACCTTGCTCCTGTGCGCTTTCCCTGGTGGGTTTATAGGTCCCACAAAGTCAATGGTCCACTTTTCAAGTGCTTGTAGGGTCATCTACGGTGCTAGTGGAATTTCATATCTTCAGGATGGTTTTCAAACTCTTTGGCATACATCACGGGCTTTGGTATACTCTTTAGCATCTCTGTGTAAAGTAGGCCATCAAAGGCCAGCTTGTAGAACCTTATGCGCAGTTTCTTTCCCTGCATAATGTCCTCATGCGATGCCTTCATGAGTGTTGCATCTCTTTTTTCACTTGAGTGAGAAAATTAGAGATGCTTACAAGTCCAGTTGGGTTAGCTAAGAAAGACAACAGTAAAGGAAAGGGTTAGAAATATAAAGCATGCAAGATAAACAAAAAACTAAACTAATAACAATAAAAGGAATTAAACTAGAGTGCATAAGATCATTAGAAAAAGAAATAAACAAGACTCATGCCACCAATGGAAAGGAGTGTATTAGTGGAAAGAAAACACAAAAGAGAAAGGGAGACTTTGGGTCCCCTCTTCCCTCAAGCGAGGGATCTTAAACCCCCAAGATTGAGATCTTCTTACAACTTGAAAACTTGAAAGAAATTGTGAAAGAATCCCAAGCTAATTCACTCAAAAGGTGACGTGAATAGCTCAAATGGAATGCTTCTAGTATGCTCTTGATGATAAAAGAGGATTCCCCAAGAGAATAGAAGCAACATAACCTTACAAATGAATTCCTTGAAAAGGTAGTGAACCCATGGCCTCTTTTTATAGCATAACTTTGAGGCATTATTCAACCAAATTTTACTATGAACAAGGGGCCATTTAGGGTACCCTTAGGTCTTTGACCAGCCACCCAGCCGGATTCAGCCAATACTTGGATGTCAAATCAACTTGGAAGCTAAACCAGAAGTGGGTGGGAGGCCGACCAACATCATAAATTCACTATTCTAAGGTGTGTGTGGCTTTTAGCATCCACAATTGTGCATCATGTGCATGTGCACTTTTCCTGCATTTCTTGATGGCGCATGTGCGCATGATCCCTATATATATAGTCATAACACATCCTGATTTTATAACTGGTTGTATAGTTTTGGATCTTTTGGGAATGCATTTTTGGTAATTGTGGTCCATGGGTGAAATAATAATTGTTTGGAGATGTTGGATTCCTGTAACCATGTGCAGACAAGATTTCAGTGATAACATAGGCCCCCAGATGGATGAGGTTAGGAGCATATGTATAGCTGAAATTCATCAATGTTTCTTCTACTGAGAGTACCATTGTAAGAAAGAGAGAGAATGAGAGTATCAAGAGTGACCCATTGGAGTCTAGAGGGAAACCTGTAGGACCCAAACCTTTCACAAGGTGTAAGAAAAATAAAACTGTATACAAATGAGGTGGGCATGCTCCATTCTCAAGTCATATAACTCAAAAATGGTGTAATACAGTAATTGAAGTTGTGTTTTGGTGAAGATGAATGCAGTGCTCACGAGGGCAGGTTGATAATAGCAGAGGAAATTTTTGATTGTGAACAAACTCATAAAAAGAGACGATGACACCTATAAGAAGTGTCGATGATTCAGAGGCATTGATGGCCTAAAAATGTTCAGAGGTATTTGGCAAATATAAAAACAACTGCAATAGTCACAAAGTAAGATCCACCACAACATGAGAAAGTGTTGAAGTTGAATGTCATGGGGGTCAATGACAACAGAGAGTAATGATGGTTCTCTCTGTGTCATCCGAGACTCCTCATTGTGAAGCTAATGAGAGTCAAGATACTATCGCCCATCTAGAGACTATGTTGATGTCGACAGAAAGGGAGAAGCGACTCCAAGAAGTGGAGGGCTTCATGAAATCCACTGGAGAATATCAAGAACTAATGAGTAACATAGATGACGTCAGGAAGTGGTGAGACTCGAGACTTCCCTTGGTTGGGGATAAAGGGGGTGTGCCAGCAACCATGGAACTGGACCTAGCAACATGGGAATGACTAGGCAAAGGTTAGATGGTGCCAGAGGCATGAAAAAGTGGACAAAATCAGAGAGAAAGGGTACAGAGATAGTGAGATACTCGGGGTTTATGGATGATATCAATAGGAGTAGAAGATCATGGATGCCCCAACCAAGAGTGCCATGGGTTGCATTTTCCAAAAGGATAAGGTCACCAAAGGTGATGACAAAAAGCTATGTAAATGCTAGAAACAAAGGCTTTGTACAATTTCCAAATAAATAAATAATTGGGGATGAGTGTAAAAATATAGAAACGGGTGCCCCAGTGCAAGATGGCTTAGCCTATGAGGGCACAAGTTGTGTAGGGAACTGGTGGAGGGTGAGGGGCCCCATGGGTGGGTCTCTATATGAGGTAAATGAATGAAGGGGAATTTGTAGATGGGAAAACTGATGTTGGATGAAATGTGGGGCTAATGATACTGTGGGGGTGTAGTCCAATGAGAATTGTGAAGAAATATCCTGGGCTTCCATGGGTCAGGCTACCAATATGAGGAGAAGGAGTATGTGGTTGATTCTGGAACATGCGTAAGACTATTGGGACTCCCATCCCTAGGGGGTGAAAGAATCATGAGTGTCGAAGGGTCAAGGGGAATTTAGAATGGGACAACTCATGTGGGGAAGAGTGCTACCGAGTGACAGTACTGAAAATGCATTAGAGGTGAGAGTACTGCAGAGTCGGATGGGGGTATCCTATAGGCAGATGTCGAAGGGTGGAACTGGAAGATGCAGTTGATATTCAAAGGGAATGACTATATGATAGTGTCTAGCATATAGCTGAAGGGGCTACATGGATTTTGGGGGGCCAAGTACCTACACACATTAAAACCAAATACCCGACGTGAACAATATCTGAAGATAACGAACATATAACAATTATTTGATAATTTTGAACATGAGCATGCGTACCTTAACGGGGTATGAGAAAATTGCTTCTCGGGGGTCAGGGATGGATGGTGACCTGGGAAGTATGACTGTGTAGGCAGTGATATATTGATCCCGTGGCTAAAGACGGATCAAAAAATGGACATCCGAAACTCCTGGAAGGGAGTATGGAAGTTTTGGCAAAAAGGGCATATATATAGTTGTAGGGCCCACATTTCCACCTCATTTGTATCTACTACTATATTGATTGGAAAGGAGATCCCATAGAAGATTCATATTTTCCAAGAGTGCAAGGAAGATGATTCGGGAGGTGCGAGAGTCAGGTTAGTGGTCTCATCCTCCTGTATAGTAGTTAGGTGTCAATTTTTGGGTAGGACCGTACAGATGACTGTACGGTGGGTTTTTGGGACTGTGGCCCCCCAAATGAACAGGAGATCAATGGAAACCCACACATGAGTGTGCGACTATAATACACACAGTCGCACAGGGGGGCGCTCAATTTTGGAAAGTAGGCAAGCATGGGATGCGTGCCTATTCGAAGCATAACCGCGCATATGTCAGTGACTGTGTTTCTGACAGTTGTGCATAAGTGTGCAACTATGTAGTGAAAAGGCACGAATTTGATGTGCCCATGTGGGTTGAAAAAGGTTCACATGCATGTGCACCTATGGGGTGAATAGGTGCGCATGTGTGGATGCCTGTGGGGATAAAAACCGCTCCCTTAAGGAAAATATGAGGGTGAAAAAAACTTATCTTTTGGGGATATTTTTTTGGTGTTTTGATGAGTTATGATGGATGATCGAGTACTGTATATGTGGATGTAGGTGATCATTTGTGACGATGTCAATCCATTTGAGAGAGAGGGATTGGGCATGACTGAGGGAGGTCATGAGGGATGAGGAGTTGGTGGTTCATGGTGCTTTGGCAACCTGTGGGCTGCTGAAGTTTTTTGAGTGCTCACTGGTGAGGGAACAGGAGTATTTGTTGCAATTCCTTATTTCAATATGGAGTCTTGAGTTGCAGTGTTTCATTGTGTGTGGGGATCACTTGGCATTCTCTATTGAAGAGGATTTCTATTTTATGACCGGGATCCCTTCTTGGGGAACCCTACTACCGGTCGAGTCGGTGATACTTGGAGAGGGGAAGTTGGCTACCCTTGCCCAGACATATTGTTCGGGAGACGATTTCATGTCCATATCAGTGGTGAGGATTGGGACGATGGACACCGTGGTACATCATTGCATGGCAGAAATGATTGTGATAGTTTATGGGTCTCTCACGGCTCATCGTAATAGTGGCGGCCAACTGAGGATCATGCAGGGGGCACTAGGCGGTGAGCATTTTGCTTGGGGCTTGATGCTGCACACAAAGATGGTGGGGAAGATCACCAAATGTTGAGCTACTGACTTAGGGGATTTTTATTTTGGGTCTATTCTGGTGGCTTGGTTTCTAGAGAGGGTGCCTATGTTGCACCCAAGAGTTTTGTTAGACCCACCGGGAGCGCGAGACTCACAACCACGGCGATGGGAAGTGATTTTGGTCCATCATGGGGGTGGGGAGGGTAGCCATTACTTCAAAACCGAGGCTTCACAGGTGTGGTTTCATATGCCACAGATCATATTACAGTTTCCATACGGTGGGATAGATTTCCGTGATGACCCAGAGATGGTATTACCCCCGGGAGAGGTATTCGACCACTGAGGTATAATGTTATTTTTTTTGTTGGTTTTTCATTTGTTTAGATAGTATAGAATATGGTTGATATTTGGATGGATGTTGATGCTATCATGTGTTTGTTTGTGTAGATATGGGACCGTGTGGATGGGAGGTCAAGTTGAGCAGAGCGTTGGCCTGCCAGGGGCTTGTGAGACCACCGCGGGGAGAGCTGCGAGCATGGGATAGGCGATGTAGAGAGGATGTTGGGGTGAGGCCTGGTGATAATAATAGAGAGGCCAAGAGATGTTGTTATGATTACCCCAGTGCAGGGCCGTCACATGATCCTCCGGTTGAGGCCGGAGGAGAGTTTGATGATTTCTGTCGCTGATTAGAGGTGGCTCTACGAGGAGTGTCTGAGGGGATGTGGGTGCGGATCTGGGATGAGGGGATCCTGGAGTAGTGTATCAGGCTGTCGATAGAGTCGTGGACCTTCATCCACATTGCAACTATAGTTAGAGTTGCAATGACTAGGCGGTTTCCCCCAGGACCTAAGGGACCTGTAGTTGGTGGGGTACCTCCACCAAAGGGAGGACCTAGTGCTGGAGCACTAGAGGCTCCTTGAGGGACGCTAGATATGTATTTTTGTGTTTGATATAGGATAGTGAGCCCATTTTTTATAGTTGTGACATCCAGTTTTTTACTGATAGGGATGAGGTGACTCACCTGCCTATGAGCGATGTACTATTTTTTGTAAACACTTATGACATTTTGACCAATATATATACATATGGATATACATTTTGGAATATTTTTGATGTTCATATGTGTTGATGATTTTTAATGTGGTTTAAGATGTCTAATCTATACGCTGTGACAGACTTCTAATGGTTTAGATGTGTGTGAAGGTGTCTTGATGTGATATATGCCAATCTAGTATAATGTTAGTCACGTTATCTACTATTTGATTGAATTGTCTTAGGATATGTGTAAATGTAATGAAATCAAAATGTCGATATAAAATTCTAACCCGCGGGTATTTGCGAAAGAGGCAAGGATCATGGAAATGGTACACATTGTTGAGTTGGAGGACGACAAGTTGGGAAACTAATAAGATGCTAAAATGATGAATATGATGATGGCTAGCCTCGGCGAGGAGACCAATGATGGTGGTGTATTTGTCTTGGTTGTTGGTTTCTGAGCCCAAACATATGCCACTGCAGTGGAGCAGTTCATGTGAGGGGGGATAGAGGGACCAAGCGGCCGAAGCATGATTCTGTGTCCAATGGTTGGGTTTGTCGGCGTAACCGATATGGTAGTCTGATGGAGGAGGCATCTGTCAATAACAAAAATGATAGTTTAGATGTGAGATACGAACAAAAGAAGATAAAAAACACCAAAAACAAGAAATAGCCTAATGTAGAATGGTTATGCTTAGGCATAAAATTTCTTTAAGCACAACCTGTTGGCAGGTTATTTGAGAGGGTGGCCCTCAGGGGAAGCTAGGATGTATGTGCCTTTAGTGATGAAATGTTGGATGATATAAGGTCCATGCCATAGTGACTCGAACTTTCCATGGCCGAGGGTATTGTGAGCGATATCATAAATGAGGACGAGGTCTCCTTCATTAAATGAGCAAAGGTTGACATGGCGATCAAAGGTGGACTTTGAATTTTTTTTGTCTACCTCATCGTTCTGTAATGACGATCGATGATCTTCATCCAGGGACTCTAAGTTCAGTAAATGCTGCTCCATTGGATCAATGTCAGGTAATAGATCAATAGCGGTGTGTAAGGTGGGAATTTTTCACTTGATGGGAAGAGTGGCCTCAACTCCGTGGACTAGATGAAATGGTGCGAAACTAGTGGTAGTTTTGATTGACGTGTGGTAAGCCCATAGCACAAAAAATAACATATGATGCCAATTGGTTTTATGTTTGTTAACCATGTGTTGCAACATGGTTTTGAGGACCTTGTTAACTACTTCTACCTGTCCATTGGACTGAGGGTAGTGTTGGCATCAGAAGTCACTCCTGGATTGCGGCAGGAGTAATCCTGAGGCCCATCAGTTTAAATGTCACGATTTTTTGATAAAGGGTGATGGATGGAAGTAAACTCGAAACAATATCACTCACTCAGAAAACTAGGTTGGAACAACAAGGACATGTGAGGTCTTGATTTAACTTAAGCTAGTAAATTTTGCATAGTGGTGAGTAAGTGGAAGGAAAGAAAGGGGAAAAGTCTTAGATAGGAGATCCTCTCAGACTGGAGAAACTTTAAAGTAAACCTCAAATGTTTCAGAACTAATACAATCAAACATGCATCATATAGTTACAACAACACCCAATTGGATCATCCATACCCGGGCTTTCAGATTCAGAGGAGCAAGGAAAGGAGGAAGCTGGCATCCATTAAACAAGAAATCTCAAAATATCATTATATAACCAGAGAACCAGATGCTTTGTTAAATATTTACAGTTGGGAGCTCTGCTCTACCATCCATCCATATAGAAATACAAAAACTGAGTTTATATACTAAGGGAAATTTTCCGTCTTCACAACAGGAAGGTAGCTGAGACATTAAAGTCCAAATTAGCATGTGAAATATCCTTAGTCAAACCTGGACGAAACTCCTTTGTCAGATGCCATCTTAACTCAGCATGGCTTTTGCAGGGGGACCTGCATACAAGGGTACCATGGACTGATTGCTCCAAGCCTTTTCCACACCCTCCATTTATGATTTGAGCTGAGGTCTCAACCACCTACTCAATATTATTTAACTACTTCTTCCATGGAGGGTCTCCAAGACTGAAAACACAAAAATAAACCTTTGTTCTTTGAATTCCCAGTAGCCAAAATATCAAAATGGCTCCTGGCCACTTTTACATTTCGCGTTTCTGGTTTCGGGGTTTCTTGATGTAGTGGAAGAGAACATCCCTTCGTCCTTTGAAGTCCTAGTAGCCAAAATGCTGAAATGGCTCCTAGGTGCTTTTATATTTTGTGTTTTGGGTTTCGGGGTTTCCTGATGTAGTGGAGGAGAGTCTCTCTTGTCTCTTGAACTCCCGGTAGCTAAAATGCCAAAATATCTTTTGGGCGCTTTTCGCATTTCAAGTTTCGGGCTTTCCCGATGCTGTGGAAGAGAACAACCCCTCAATCTTTGAAGTCCCGGTAGCCGAAATGCTAAAATGTCTCTTGGGTGCTTTTACATTTTGTGTTTCAGGTTTTGGGGATTCCCGATGTAGTGGAAAAGCTACTCCTTTGTTCTTTGATGTCCCGATAGCTGAAATGCCAAAATAGCTCCCGGGCAGCTTTTACATTTCTCGTTTCAAGTTTTGGAAATTCCCGATGCAGTGGAGGGACGACCCTTTGTCTCTTAACATCCTGGTAGGCAAAATGATGAAATGGATAATGGGTTCTTTTTGCATTTCGCGTTTCAGGGTTTCGAAATGAAGTGGAAGAGCAACACCTTCGTCTCTTGACATCTGGGTAGCCAAAATGCCGAAATGGCTCATCATTTTGTGATTTTGGCCATAAGAGATGAGCTCTTGTGCCAGACCTCATGCAACTCTGCTACTCAAACCTACCCGATGACCATCGATCTACTCCATCTGTGGATCCTCACTACTAAAAGAAAAAATCCCACTCGCTTGATTTTAGGCCCAAAATGGACTTCTTTTGTGTGCTACACTCGACGCTCATGACTTTGCGAGAATTAGTGCTAACATTCAGCTCCATGGGGGATAGAGTCATCCCTTCGATGCTCTAAGAACTTCTATTGCAGTTCTAGTTGCCTTCTGTTGGGTTATGGAGTCATTTATTAAGACAAAAATAAACAAAAAAGTAATAAAGACAATATTTACAAAACAAAGGAGCTGTCTAAGGCTCAAGCAAAACATTTCTTCAGGAAATGCCAATTTACTAGGCCACTAAAGACTTCTTCACCCTCCAAATCCTGCAACTTATACGTGTTATTTAAGAATACTTCAGAGATTTTGTAGGGCCCTATCCAGAGGACATCAAACTTGTTGTGTTTTCCCCTATCCTTCTTGGGTTCATCCCACTTAAGCACCAAATCTCCCAGCTTGAATTCCTCCTTCCTGACCTTCCTATCAAAATCTTGCTTGATCTTCTATTGATGACTGTGTGCTAAGTCCATTACCTGCTCCCTGATCTGTTGCAGTTCCACCACTTGATGAATTATTCTGACCATGTGGTCTGGCTCTCCTTCATGATCTTGAAAGAATTTCGCTACAGGTAAAGTGAGATGAATGGGAAAAATAGCCTCTGTCCAATAAACAAGTTGAAAAGGTGAGGTGCCCAAGGACTTCTTTGTTGTCACTCAATCGACCCATAGAGAAAAATTGAGCTTTGAATCCCAGGCCCTCTTATTATCTTCCAATAACCTTTTAATGAGTTTGATTAGACTTTTATTGGAAGATTCTTCCAGTCCATTTCCTTGAGGATAATAGGGAGTGGTGTGAATTAGTGAAATCATGAACTACTCACAGAACTTAACCAGAGTCTCAGACTTGAAAGAAGCGGTATTATCAGTGACAATTCTACTAGGACAGCCAAATCTAGCTATGATATCCTCCAAGAAGCTGATAATCACCTTGTGCAAGGCGCTCCTAGTGGGGGCATCTTATATCCACTTGGTGAAATAGTTTTTTGTAGTCAGGATCCATCTGTGTTGGCCACTTGAAGGAGGATGAATTTATCCAATGAAGTCCAATCCCCACTATTGAAAAGGTGCTTAAGCTATTATAGGCTTTAGTGGCAGAGCTTTGAGTTGTTGCTTTCCTAAGAACCTTTGGAATTTGATGCAAGATCTGACTTCTTTGCAGACATCAAGAAATAAGGTGGGCCAGTAGTACCCATCCTTGAGAATTTTGTGGGTTATGGTCTTCCAAAAATGATGCCCTCCACAAAGTCCACTGTGGAAATCAAAGATAATTTTTTGGGCTTCCTGTGGATTTAGACACCTCAGAAACACCCCTATAGGATATCTCCAGTGCAAGACTTGGTCAATAAGGCAATATCTGACTGCCTTGAGATTTAAAGCCCTTGCCTTGCTTTTTCCCATTCCATCAAGAGACTTCAATTCTTGTAGAAAGTACAAAATGTCTCTTTACCAGGTGCATTCTGCTAGTGATAAGATACCCTGAAAGATTTTGCTGGGTGACTCATCTTGTTGATTTCCTGAGAAACCGTTGATGAATCTAGCCCCCAAGGCCTTGCAATTGGATTCAACTAGAAGCTTGGCTAAACCCTACCCTTTAACCAACTTGGTGGGATTTATCTCCAGGTCGAACACTAGGATCTTAGAAATCTATTTACCTCTCCTCCCATCTATGTTAGGATGTATAAGGATGTCCTGAAAAGAGGCTGAAGGAATGTATGCAATCACTCTTGAGTGCAAGACATAGACTCTGAAAACTTTGAGAGATTTCACCAAGGCATAGGCCTGCTTCTCCATGATCTTGTACCTAATTTATGCATCTCTTAATGCCTTACTAAAGAAGGAAATGGGTTGCTCTCACCCTTATTTTTCTGCAATAAGACCACTGCTACTGTATCAAAAGAAGCAAAAGAAAAAATTAGGAAATCCTTGGAATAATCAGGACTAATCAACACATGTGCCTCAGTCATTGCCCTTTTTATTTGGATGAAAGATTCCCTGGGTTAAACAATCCATTTTATTTCTTTTCCTTTTCTGAGCATGGTTGTGATGTGTTTCACCAACTCAGCAAAATTTGAGATGAACCTCCTTAGAAAGTTAATCTTCCCTAAAAAATCCTGAACTTCATTTCTAGACCTGGGAAGTGACAGGGTCTGAATTGCCTCTACCCTGCTGGATCAATTCTCACTCCCTCTGTTGATACTATATGGCCTAACAGATTCCCCTCCTTCATAGAAAACAAATATTTCTTGGGATTTAAGGACAGGCCAAACCTCCTGTTAAATTTTTAATTAAAATAAAGTACCAAGGTAAGTGTTTCTCTTCCCTAGGCGCCTAAGGGGGAGAAAGTGCCTAATGTGGGTCCTAGTCAAATTAATTTGTGAGATGCAAATTAAAATATAAATTTATGACTAAAGTGAGGGTGAGTGAAGAGACACCTAATCTCAGCCACTCATCTAATCTAATCTCAATCATTAGATTAGAAAACCCCTCACGTTCCCTCATGAGATCGACTAGGGCAAGAGGGAGCACCCATTCTTGGGTAGTTCATTCATTTCTTGTTGAGAGAGAAAGAGAGAAAAGAGAGGAGGTCGAGCTAGAGAAATAGAGGCATCATTTACAGAGTTGGGCATGCATCCCAAGGCAACAAGCTAGCATGGATATCAAGACAAGGTACATCCATTAATGCAGACCGTATGGTACGAATTTCTATAGGTCGTACAACCATTTTTTCATGCACAGAAATTGAGGGAGGCAGCAGAATAATTTCTAAGGAGTTTGGCATGCATCCCAAGGATATCGTACATCCATTTATTGGCACAGAAATCAAGGTAACTGTTGCAATTAATTTCTAAGTGTATTTCCATACAGTCCATACAGTTTGGCATGAATTTTGAGGGCCGTACAACATGGTTTTCAAGGAGCTGTTCATGATGGGTTTTTCGTATGGTCTTAGCAGAGTTTTGGCATGAATTTCAAGACAGTATGTACAACATTAATTTCTAGGACAACCATACAGTTGTACGGATTTTTGAGACAGAAATCGAGGAGCATTTTCCAGGACTATTCAGAATGATTTTTTGTGAAAGAAAGTCCAGATAAGGTTGTGTAAATTTATGAAGATGAATATGTTGTAAAAGAAATTTCTCAGAAACTCAATAATAATAAAAATCCCTCTCTCACTGGTTTTCCCCTTGTGGGTTTTTCCAGGGTCGAAGTTAGACTGAAAATTCTTGTGTCTAAATTTTTTGAGTTTTGCATACTGGTGATATTTTATTTTTGCATTGAAAACGATGTTCAGAATCCTCATGTTTCAGTTCTGAAGTTTATTTTATGCTAAGTTTTTTATATGCTGAAATTGTGTTGGAACTGTGCTAAAATAGTGTTGAAACTGGGTTTGGGCATTTAACTTTGGCTAAAAAATATGCGAGACTGAAACTGGGTTGGGGTCTGAAATTTTAACACCTCCGACATTTCAAGAAAACTTTCCTCAAGTGACAACAATGCTCTTTATCAGACCTGGAGAAGACTGTGATGTCATCCAGATAGATCACCACAAATCGATATTTCTCCTCGATGAAGGCTATGTCCATGCCTCGCTAGAATGTTTCTCCTACATTCATTAATCCGAAAGGCATTTTGGCATACATGAATGTGCCATAGGGAGTGGTGAAGGCTATTTTTTCTCTGTCTTCAGGCATGATTGTTATCTAATTATATATAGAAAAACCATCAATCATGGATATCCTAGATGCACCAGTTACCCTCTGCAATATGTGTTCCATGTGGGGCAAAGGATAGTTGTCTTTCTTTGAGCAACTATTCAGGTTCCTGAAATTGACACAGAGTCTGATTTCTCCACTTTTCTTCCTCACAGGAACCAAATTGGCCACCCACTCAGAATATCTCAAGGGGACAATGATTTGGGCATCTAACAACTTCTTCACTTCTCTCTCCATGACAAGAAACAACATGGGATTTATCTGTCTTAGCTTCTTCCTGAATGG
>SNQJ01S0036740.1:50889-61933 GCA_010110895.2 Picea sitchensis
TCAAAAGTTAAGTCTTGAGGGTCATGATCTGCGTATAAGTTTAGAGCCCTAGATTATTAGTCCGTAGGGTAGAATACCCCACAACAGTGGATTATGTGCAAATGGTGATGAGAGTGAAGTAAATGAACAAGAGCCTTTGCTGTAAGTTTTGAACTTTCACAATGTAATTCACAATTAGATGTAATCAAAAGGGAATCATACATAAAGTAATTGATAAACATACATGTGGATATGTGTTTTTTGTCCACGTGGGAGAACAAAGAAAACAAATGCTCCTATCCTAAAAGTTGTAACGTCCTTCTTCTCAAATAGCACTGGACCTTCCAATAGCACTCAACAGTGGGGTCTGAAGCCACTGGAATAGGAACTAGTGAAGGATGAAGTAATAAGTTATAATGAGGGCTAGAGGGTGCATATCCCGAAAGAACTGGTGATATTTCCCAATAGCCACACAAAATTCGATCAAGGTGCAATTGCAGCCCACAATTGCCACCTAGGTAGATGTCCTAAAATTTGGTCAGTAGGTACCTCGATCAAAGTGTGGCATTTAGATTTTCAGCCTCAGAAATGGGTCACGGGCTAGATCCCATCCAAGAGGTGGGTGCCTCAGGGGGGAATGCATAGAAAAATCAGACCTCAGCCTTCAACCCTTCACGAGTATCTCCCTGCCTTATGGTGTAGGAACACTTGAATTGGAGGATTTGAAAGTTCCCTAGTTTTCAACCTCTACTGTTTTGACGATGTGAGAACCCAGATAACTGGGATTTATTTGGATGCCTATCCCCGAGATCCTACCTAGACTAGAAACTTATTTTGGCACCTCCTGTGGAGGAAAATTTAGTGAGTTTTTAGAAAATTTTAGATGTGTTTGTGAGAGATTGGGGGTGTGAACCAACCTCATTGAAATTAAATGGGAGTGGATAGTTTTGTCAATAAAAGAGTGGGGTGTTTCGGAATCCCATTGGAGGAAACTTACTTTAACCTCCACAACTTCTAGATAAAACTATGTGAGTGAATGGTGATCTTATGTATGAACAAGTGAAAGTGTGCCAAGTTTTTAATAATTTAGGTGTCACCTTGTTGCATGTGGACTTCGCTTGGTTCTTACAAGTTTTGATTACCTAAGTTACTATGTGTCATTGGTACAACCTTACGGAATTTTAAATCCCTAGGAAACTAACATGTGGACATGTGGGTCCTTAACAATCCTTTAACTCCCTATTGTGATTTAATATAAGAAAGCTTTGAAACTATCCTAGCTTGTTCACATGTGGGAATGTATGGGCCCATTACAAAACCTTTAAACTTCCCTAGTGAGTTAATCTAAGAAAGAAAACTTCAACACTATCCTATCTTTGTAGCATGTGAGAATGTATGGGCCCTTACAATCTTAAGATGTGTTTGAAAAATAAACCAAGAGGAGTCTCGAGGGGGTTGTTGTCCTCTCCTAAATATTTTATCTTTTTAAGGGAGATGAAATTGTCCCTCAACCTCTTTCTAATTCTCAAGATCTCTTTGGAGCGCGAGAGAAGAGCATACTCAATGATTGATGTCCAATTTCTAGTCCCAATGCAAGTTTTATATGTGATGTAGAATGATTCCCACTTAAACTTTAATCAAAGAAAGCCATCCATGTGGCAACATGAAAACAAAAAGAGGAAAAAATTATGATTTTAACCCCCTAAGTGCCTATGTTTCAACTAATCCCTTTATATGAAGAGGGAACTAATTGTGGTGCAAATTACAATGTGCATGAAATCAATTTTAAGAAGGCTAGTGTCCTTCCAAAAATCACAAAAAGGCTTACAATGTGTATTTTTTTTGCACAGGTGCACGGGTCTCAGAATAGATAGAGGTGCTTTAAGTGCTAATGTGCAAACTGAAAGAGACTTATGGGTGCAGGTGTGTAGAGAGAGTTGTGAAGAATAGTGGGTTTGGCACACATGCACTGAAGACACGCTTGTGGGTTAAAAAACCCGTGCATGTCTGACACACCACTGTGAAGAAAATTTCAAACGAAAATCTCTTCACTCAGCTTTAAATTTGACTTTTTGTAGGTCGTCTTGGACCGGTTATGGTACCTGCAAGTTAAATAAAAGGAAAGAAGAGCTAAAATAACCCAAATGGGGTAGGAAATTGATACCTTTCCCCAGTGGAGTCACCAATCTGTTGCATCTCTTTTGTCACTTGAGTGAGCAAATTAGACATGCTTACAAGCCCTGTTGGGTTAGCTAGGCAAGACAGTTGTAAAGGAAAGGGTTATAAATATAAAGCATGCAATATAAACAAAAAACTAAACTAATAACAATAAAAGGAATTAAACTAGAGTGCTTAAGATCATTAGAACAAGAAATAAACAAGACTCATGCCACCAATGGAAATGAGTGTATTAGTGGAAAGAAAACACCAAAGAGAAAGGGAGACTTTGGGTCCCCTCTTTCCCCAAGGGAGGGCTCTTGAACCCCCAATATTGAGCTCTTCTTACAACTTGAAAACATGAAAGAAATGGTGAAATAATCCCAAGCTAATTCACCCAAAAGGTGATGTGAATAGCTCAAATGGAACGGTGCTAGTATGCTCTTGGTGAGAAAAGAGGATTCCCCAAGAGAATAACAACAACATAACCTTACAAATGAATTCCTTGAAAAAGTAGTGCACCCATGGCCTCTTTTTATAGCATAACTTTTAGGCATTATTCAACCAACTTTTAGTGTGAAAAAGGGGCCATTTAGGGTACCCTTAGGTATTTCACCAGACACCCAGTTGGATTCAGTCGAGATTTGGATGTCAAATCGACTTGGAAACTGAACCAGAAGTGGGTGGGAGGCTGACCAACATCATAAATGCGTCATTCTAAGGTGTGAATGGATTTTAGCATCCACATTCATGCATCGTGCGCATGTGCACTTTTTCTGCGTTTCATAATGGCGCATGTGCGCACGCTCCCTATATAGTCATAGCGCATCCTGATTTTATAATTGGTTGTATAGTTTTGGACCTTTTGGGAATGAATTTTTGGTAATTTTGGTCCATGGGTGAACTAATAGTTGTTTGGATATGCTGTATTCTTGTAACCATGTGAGGATGAGATTTCCATGATAACAGATGCCCCCTGATGGATGAGGTTAGGAGCATATGTATAGCCGAAATTCATCAATGTTTCTTCTACTAAGAGTACCATTGTAAGAAAGAGTGAGAATGAGAGTATAAAGAGTGACCCATTGGAGGGTAGAGGGGAACCTGTAGGACCCAAACCTTTCACAAGGTGTAAGAAAAATAAAAGTGTATACAAACGAGGCGGGCATGCCCCATACTCATGTCATATAACTCAAAAAAGGTGTAATACAGTAACTAAAGTTGTGTTGTGGTGAAGAAGATTGCAACACCATCGGGGGAAGGTTGATAATAGCAGAGGAAAATTTTGATTGTGAACAAACTCAAAAAAAGAGATGATGACACCTATAAGAAGTGTCAACGATTCACAGGCATTGATGGCCTAACAATGTTCAAAGGTCTTTGGAAAATATAAAAACAACTGCAATAGTCGCAAAGTAAGACCCACCACAACATGAGAAAGTGTTGAATTCGAATGTCGTGGGCGTCAATGGCAACAAAGAGCAATGATGGTTCTCTCTGTGTTGTCCGAGAATCCTCATTGTGAAGGTAATGAGAGACAATATACTATCGCCCATCTAGAGACTATGCTGATGTCGATAGAAAGGGAGACACGACTACAAGAAGCGGAGGGCTTCATGAAATCCACTGGAGAAGATCAGGAACTGATGAGTAACATAGATGATGTCAGGAAGTGGTAAGACTCGAGACTTCCCTTGGTTGGGGATAAAGCGGGTGTGGCAGCAACCGTGGAACTAGACCTAGTCTTAGGGGGATGACTAGGTGGGGGTTGGATGGTGCCAGAGGAGTGACAAAGTGGAAAAACAAAGAGAGAAAGGGTATAGAGATAGTGAGATACTCACAGTTTATGGATGATGTCAAAAAGAGTAGAAGATCATGGATGCCCCAACCAAGAGTGACATGGGTTGCGTTTTCCAAAAGGAGAAGGTTGCCAAAGGTGACGATAAAAAGCTATGTAAATGCTAGAAACAAAGGCTTTGTACAATTGCCAAATAAATAAATAATTGGGGATGAGTGTAAAAATATAGAAATGGGTGCCCCAATGAAAGATGGCTTTGCCTGTGAGGGCACAAGTTGTGTAGGGAACTGGTGGAGGGTGAGGGGCCCCATGGGTGGGTATCTATATGAGGTAAATGAATGAAGGGGAATCCGTAGATGGGAAAATTGATGTTGGATAAAATTGGGGGCTAATGATACTACGGGAGTGCAGTCCAATGAGAATTGTGAAGAAATATCCTGGGAGTCCATGGGTCAGGATAACAATATGAGGAGAAGGAGTATGTGGTTGATTCTCGAACATACATAAGACTATTGGGACTCCCATCCCTATGGGGTGAAAGCAAAATGAGTATCGAAGGGTCAAGGGGAACTTAGAATGGGAAAAATCATGTGGGGAATAGTGCTACCGGGTGATAGTACTGAAAATGCAGTGGAGGTGAGAGTACTTGATCCATAATCGGATCCAGAAGCCTAACAGGGATAAAAAAGGATCAAAAATAAAAGTGCTCGAAATATGATGAAACTAGTGCAATTGCGTCTATCTCGTCTTCCTGATTTTGGCCATATATTTACTTCGTCAAATGGGCTCTGTATGCGAAAGATATCGCGTTATGTCTGAAAACCCAAACAGGCAAAAAAAAAGGATGACTATACAACCCGTTGTTGGCAGCCAATTAACATTTTTCCATTTTCTTGTAAGCTGCCTACACCTATGTCTTGCGAACATCAAGTTTTTCGTCGCATTTTCCAAATAGACGAAACTTTCATTTCTTGAGACTTTTGCAAATTTGTCTTCGCTAAGTCTTCACGATTGTAAGCATGAAAGTTTCTCCTTTCGAGGTCACATTTCGATCATTATCTGAACTGCCAATACCTTTTGTGTCATTATGCATATTGCGCCTATCTTTTTATTCATATTTACATGATCGGAAATATCCTTTGATCGGTTTTCATACTTTGATGGATTATATAACTCAGTTTTATTGAAGATATTTAGCCTTTGGATTTGCATTTTATGACTTGCCTAAACATTGATTCATTGAAATTGCATGGGGGTCATGATTTATCTTTTGTGATCCTTATTGTTGATCCTTATCATAGCTCTTGGCATATCAATTTTATGTAATATCGATTTGACACCTTGGTTAAACGTTTGATTAATGCATTGGCGAATACATGATTTTGGGTTTTGAACTTCATGTCGGATGTTTGAACATTATGGTATAACACTCGCACGCATTGGTATACTCATTGGACATTCTTATATCGATTGTGTGATTGGATTTCATCGAATTTGAAATGCATTAATATTTGGATTGGCTTCTTATTTGGCCTACTCAACCTTTGGTTTCATAAGATACATGGGTGTTATGATTAAAACTTTTATATATATCTTTGTAATTTGATGCCTATGTTTATGTTTTCATAACTATTGATGTTTTGATTATATGAAAACCCATTTGTACATTGGTTAAATTATGAATATGAGTTGTTACAATACATATTTGATTTTGGTTTCAAATTGAATGATTTATGGCTTAAAACTATGGTGTAATATTGATTATGCACGTTGGTTTATAACTCACCATTGGTTTCATTGGTCGGCTAATTCACATAATGGTCGAACTATTCTATGATGGGTTGAATAGCTATGAAATTGGCGGTGGTACTATTGGCAATAACTCTTATGCATGGCAGAAGTAAGCTCTATCACCCTCACACACTTTGCATTAATGCTTGCCTCCTTACCAGGATTACCTCTGTTGATTTTTGGGAGAATCTCTAAGCCTACTCTGTTCAAACCCTTGTCCCTTAGCCTAGCTAACTGTATGATCTCTCCTAGCTCCTGTAGGGAGAATTCAAACCCCCTGGTGTTCAGAGTTAGTGTTGGTTTCATTATTGCCAGAGAAAACTGCCCCGTAATTGCCCCCAGAGTCACGTTTTTGCGTGAGCGATTCTGGGAAAATGGTGTTGAATTAGCTCAAGACGTTGAAAACCCAGAACCATTTTTAGCCCCTTTACCCTCAAAGTAGGTATTTTCTTCAGAAAGTGAGCCATTACAGAGATCTAGCTCGTGTTTTAGAGGTCATTTTTCAGATCTTCTCAATGGCTGAAGGGAACGTATTGGGTCTATGTGCATTTGCCAGAATGCTTATCACTTCTCTAGATCTGTGCTAAAGGATTATTCATATTTTAATGGGTTGATCGCTTTATCCACGTAAACAAAACCCTCAAGAGGAGAAAGATGTATAGGAACCCATTAAAGATGTGCTTTTGATGGGGACACAAAATTTGCACACACCGAAGAAGGTGCATAATAGAACTGCAGCTACCCAACAAGAGATCGATGACGAGGGTGATGATTTAGAGGATTTGGAAGAACTCGAAGAAATTGAGAACAATGATGGTAAAATATTAGGGGCTGAGGCAGTGAGTAGAGCGCAGAGAATAGTTGCAGATCTCACAAACGAGAATGCAGAGAGAATTTTGAGCTCCCATGAATATGTACTGTTGTTAGGTTATGCGTCCTGGTGTGCAAAGAGCTTTGAATTGATGCCAGAGTTTGCATTTGCAGCAACAGCGTTGAATGATATGGGTAGCTCTGTTTTTCTTGCAAAAATGGATAGGGATAGACACACTAAGGTTGCTTCCAAGTATAATATCAAGGGATACCCCACCGTGTTGTTTCTTGTTAATGGTACTTCACATGTCTATACAGGAGGCCTTGGCAGAGATGAAATTGTGATTTGGGTGTGGAAAAAGACTGGAGTACCTACCATGCAACTTTCTTCTGCATTTGAGGCTGAACAATTTTTGAATAGAAATAAAACTTCTGCAGTTGGCTTGTTCAAAACATTTGAGGGGACTGCTTATGAATAATTTGTTAAAACAGCCGTGGAAGACAATGATTTTTCAGTTTGTTGAAGTCAACAAGGTAGAAGTGGCCACATTTCTCAGTCCGGAGATAAGTAGCCCACCTTATTCACTTGGTCTTATAAAGAGTGAACCAAAAAAAAATTGTTTTATTTGAGGGTGAATTTATAAAGGAAATGATACTTCAGTTTATAGAGCTCAATAAATATCCTTTAGTTACCAGACTAACTGAACATAATTCTCCCAAAGTGTATTCCATCCCGATCAAACTCCAGGTTTTCCTCTTTGTAGGGCCTCATGAATATGAGAGCATTCTTTCAGTTTTCCAAGATGCAGCGAAAAAAGAAAGCATTCATGTTCTTCAAAATGAAATTCAAAAGGTAAACCTTCCTGGATCAGAAATAAAAATTCCGAAAGAAAAGTCAGCAGCATATGGACATAAGTTTTCTTAAGGTGATGCATGAGGAAACCATTCCTACACGCTCCGCTGAGATCCAGAAGGAAAAGTACTAGCTCTTGGATACAAGGTTTCCTCCTAAACATGATAAAGGTAAGGAGAAAATAAGTTATCTTTCACAGTTAAAGGAGCCAGTGCCAATTGTTTGTATCAAAGATAAGCATACAGAAGAAAAGAGACATGGTGAAGAAAAGTTGTCAACCTTACAACAGTCACTGAAAAGGCATAATGTTGAATGTGCAGAATCCAATTTCACTGATAAACATGAGAAATGCAGTAAAAAAATCATGGAATTTGGCAAATGTCAAGAAGCCTATCTCAAGGGCCGTTCAAAATCAAGGAACATTTTCTGATAACCATTTTTTCCAATGCTGAAGCTGCTTTGGATCTGGTGGCAAGATTTTTCATATTTAATTCCCTACAATCAATTCTAGATGAATTTATTGATATGCAAAGCAAATGGATGGATTTTGTATATGAGTTGCATTCACACCAAAGATTTATTTGATATTTGTTTTGATTGAAATAGATTCAATTAAGATTTTGTTTGTTCTAAATTAGCATAGAAGTTTTGGTTTGTTGTGATTTAAATGATTTGCTTTGATTTTAATTAGTAATCAAATATTTGTTTTAATATATTTCTGTTAGTTTTAATTGATTTAAAACAGGTCTGTTCTCAAATTAGACCAGCTACAAAATCAGATGATTCTGTAGCTAGTCTACAGGAGCAGATTTTTACCATTTTTTTTAATAAAATATCCATCTAACTTGATGTTTTTGGTCTATTACAGGTCAATTCGAAATTACATTAGATTGGATGAGCAGTTTGGGGATATTTGGAATATTTTTGTTTCATTTTAGTTTCTAGTTTAGTTAAAATTGGGAATATCTTCCCAGATTTTTGTAAACAGTTTTAACTCCCACAAGGAGGTTTTACCTTGTGGAAAAACCTTTAAATACTTCTCATTTTTGTAGTAAGGTTCATCCTCAGTTGTGGGAGAACAAGGATATGTAATTCTGATACAAACTGGAGCAGAATTGATGTTTTGTCATAGCTTTTGCTTTTCAATATATCAACACTTTGTTTATGGTTTATGATTACTTTTGCTATCTAAATCAAATGCAAATGATATAATTTTATTACTGTTATTTATATCTTGTTTCTTCCAAATAGATTAAAGACATAACAATTATTAATTCATTCTATGAATGATAGCTTTGTCTTCTTCATAGATTGAATTGTTATATATAAGTTTTCTGCATAATAGGTTTCCTTTATTGCAGAGATTTATCATCAGAAGATTGTTATGATTTTCTTTTATGTCTTGTTTGTCCTGTAAAACAATTCAAGGAGAAGCATAGATGATTGTTTACGAAAATCTTAAGGACTAAATGATGTGAATTTCTTCCTCCAATCAGCTTAAGAAGTCATCTTACACAGGGCAGACTTGGAGCGTTTCCAGGTCAATTAGTTTGTTGTTTACTGTTTTTATTAAGTAGTTTAATATAGATATAAGTTTTATTAAATATATTAGATTGTTTAATTTCAGTAATGTTTATTTCTTTTTCATAAAATATAAAAAATCAAAAAGAGATTCTTGGCTGTCTTAGGGCAGAGAACACATGAGTTCTGCAGGTTTTAAGTAAATATGTAGATTGTTTATAATGTATATTTGTGAATAAGAAATATTATAGCTGATAATTAGATAGTTGATTTGAGTTATTACAATAGTAATTAGAAGATTGTATAGAGTAATTAGTATTTAGTGCATTAGTTCCTTTTCTTTGTTTTATTAGTTTCTAGTTTCCTCTATTTTAGTTAGTTTCTTGTATTTAGTCATAGTTTAGTTTGTTCTATTCACCTCTAGTTAGATTTCTTAGCTCATATCATTTCTCTCTTTGGTTTTCATAGAAGACCTTAGAGCGGCCAACGGAGCCATTAAACTCGTCAGGGTGGTCCATTCCAAATGGCTTGGGTTATTTAGACAACCCCGGACCAGTTCCACTCTCCCAGTTGACGGACGGTCAATTTTGTCCATCAACACCCGTATAGTGTCGCATGGCAGGTTGACTGTATAGGCCGTATGGTCATACAAATGACATGGAAACTTATGGGGATGACATGTGGCAGGTGACGGAGCACATGACCGGTATAGTTGGACCAGTCAGAGGGTGACACATGTCACCACTATAAGGGTGACATGTGGCACAGGCTGACGTGGTAGACACGTGGCAAGACTGACAGGGTAGTGACTGGGTAGGTACGGTGACAGGTGGCATGCACGTGGATGAGTCATCATTCGACACTTGGCAATTTTTGTTTGGTTGTTGATGTGCCACGTGGCCCAGTGATGGGCTTCCACGTGGCACCCTGTGGTTGGCTCTCGGGTTTTGTATAAAATTTTATGGTTTCAACCATGGTCGAACCCCCGACCTCTCCTCTGGGAAAAGGACTGGAAGGACTGGGCTAATCGCCCGCTCCACTGGTGGGTCTTATTATCTATATGGCAAACAAATTATTTAAGTTTTTTCGAAGGTTTCGTTGGAAGCGGAAAGGGCTGGGGCTTAGCCCCAACCCACGGTTCAATATACATCCCTCGACATTGACATACGACCATGACCATGGGCGTTGGCAGATAGGGCCTAGCCCCCGGTTCTCGGGTGGTTCCATATGACCCGTACCTGATCCGAAAAGAGCACAGGGGGGTTATGACTATTATCCCACAGATATATGCAGAACCCGAAGACTAGGAGCCAACGCGCATGGGAAGGGCTAGCGCATAGCCCGAGGGGCTAGCGCTCGGCCATATGGCCCCATGTGACCCTTCCAAGGGGGGCGCATGGACGGATTAAGGGGCTTATTCCCTAATTTTATTCAAAAGTGGGGTTTTCCCAATGTTTTGGGATTTTATTTTATTTTAATGCCTGTTTTTAATGGATTTTCTCCATTTTTGGGAGATATTGGGCATTTTTAGAGCCCAAATTTTGTGAGGAAGTTGGGGATGGATAACTAACTTCAGATCTATATAGACCAGGCTGGTTTGAGGCCATGGAGGACAGTCATAGAAGATTTATGCTAAAGGGAAGCCAAGCGAAAGCCATTTTTATGCAGGGAAGCTATTGAGGAGCAGACGCTTGCGGGCCATTTCTGGGAGCTCCGGACGTCCATTTTACGTGTCGTTTTCTTTACTGGGTTCTAGAGATATGGAAGAACATGACCAGATTAGTATTGTATCCAATTGGTACTATTGCGATGTATTTTTAAGCTTTTGAACAGAAATAAAGAAGCCTCCCCCAAAGAGACAAAGGCCCGGAGACGTAGGCAACGTTGTGCCGAACTCTGTTATCAATTCTCATGTTATGGTTTGTTTTCTATTATTTTATTTCAGATCTGCATATGTGTATATGGATGTCATAATTCCTCTCTTTTCCTCATTCTTTCATTAATATTCTCAATTGGATAATTAACGCATGCAAAATAAAAACTCAACCATAGTCATTAAAAGATCCTACGGATCAAGTGGTATCAGAGCTAGTTGACGTTTGGATTTGAGTTTTGCATGTTAACCAGGGAAAAGC
>SNQJ01S0036741.1:0-14091 GCA_010110895.2 Picea sitchensis
ATCCATTGTGGTGCTCTGATTTTGTTGTATGTTTATTTTCTTCTTTCACCCTACATGATCAAACTAAACACCAAAGTTCATCACCTTATTTATCCATTATTCCTCTGAGGAGTTCTATCTACCAAGAATTGTTTTCTTTGTTTTCAGGGGTTGACTCCATGTCCCTAAAAGCACTATCTTTTGTGAGTACACCTTAAAAAAATTCTTAAAGTTTTAAATCTATCCATGTTTTCAAAGCAACCTTTCCATGAGAGATCAAGTCTCAGAGAGATCCTTCTCTAGACTGGAAAGGCTAGTTTCCAGTCTTAAAGATGGTTTGTAGGTTACCTTTGTAGATTGTTTCTTCAGGCCAAAAATTTACTCAGCTTTAACAAAGACTATTCCATTGCATCCAGAGCACTCGTTTTGGTTAGGAACATTTTTTGTTTCACTCGAAAAGGTTTCTGTTTGCCCAAGATATGGCCATTTTAGTCAAATCCGGAGGTATAAAGCTTGAATACGCCATTTTTAAATTTTTGCATACTATTATTTTGGTTTTGTATTATTTTTTTCGAGGTTTACACTCTTTTAGATATGCATATGGTCTTTTCCCAGCACCCTATGGTATCTCAAAAAATCATAAACATATAGGAATATGTGCAATTTCCGGGTAAGTTAACCGAGATCTAACCCTTGTTGTCATCGAGAAGCTAAAGTTTTTTCTTGTGTGAAAACATATTTTTTTTAGCACCCTCTCTAAGGCCATCTTCCACAACAACAACAACAACAAGACTCGCAATCCTCTTGTTAAGAAATACAATATGTTTTCCTAGACCATTCGGTTAAAATTTGCCTTATTAAGTAAGATGTCTTGAGTTCAAGTCTCTCTTTTTGTTACTTTTTTTGAAAAATTCCACACTCAATTGTAAAGTGTATTTCACTTCAAGTCTAAAAGTGAATCACTATAAGTAACTTTAATATTTTATTTTAGAGTTATTTATTTTTCGTGCGGTTTTCATTTCATAAAGTAACTTCATTGTAAAAGTCATCCCCACTTCTTTTTATAAATCTGGGTCACTTCATAAAGAAAATAACACCACCAAGTGGTCATTTGGTTACCGTTAATGCATTTTTTAAAAATTGCATGACTTTCACATCCAAAGTATGTTTTTAGTGCCATTTTTTTTAAAACTGCTTAATTTTTAGAGATCTTTTCATCCAAATCATTAGTTTTGGTTTTAAAATCCATATTACCTACATATTTAATATGGATTCTTCTAGTAATATTTTTCTTACGAACACCAACAACTTCCAATGGTAATCTCATATGGAGGATTTATTAAGAGGTAAAGGTTTGTACCAGATTATCTTGGGAAAGGAAAAAAAAAACCCACTCATGTTGATATGAAAGTCAAATGGGATAATAGGAGTGACCGATCACGTGGACTAATTGGAATTTCCATCTCTCCTTATTTAATATTCTACCTTAATTAAATTGATGACCCCAATGAAGCTTGGGAAAAGATTGAATCTTTGTTTGGTAAACACAATATTATTCGAGCACAACAATTAGAAAATCAAGTACTGGCTTTAATTCCAAGTGATTTTTCTTTCATTCGAGACTATATATATATAAATAAATAACACTGATAATTTTAGGTGAAGAATGTGAGATAAAGATGGAGGAAGAGCATTGCATCTATCTTATTCTTTCTAAGATAGGTAGTGCATATTTAGTGTTTGTATATACCTTTTATGCCATGAGAGAGGCTCTAGGGAAATCTTATCAAAAACTCACTCTTTAGTCCTTTTGGGTTGCTTTAATTAAAGATGAAGATAAGCTTGTAGAAATTGGAGTGATCAACACTACAGGTACCTCCAACAAATCCTTAGTCACCCAACAATAATATAAACCCAAGAATCCCAAGAAGCAACTTCCTGACTTCAAAAAAAGGAAATAAAAGGGTCCCAAATCCACTCATACAAGTTCAAATCCTAATGGTGACAAAGGAGAAAAATATAAAAATAAGAATATTGTCACACATTGCAACATTTGTGATAAATACGGTCATAATGAGTCCAAATGTTTCAAGAAGATGACAGTTTTAGAAGCAGCAATGAAGAAGCACAACATTATTATTGATTCTATTTCTTCTTCTTCTTCTCATGGACATGCATTGTATGCTTATGGTTTCTCCTTCAATATAACTTCTACTCCTTATTTTGAGGAGTCGATTATAAATTCTAGAGCATCATATCATATTGCTACGGATAAAGACATATTTTCTTCTCTAAATGAATGTAACACCAAGAAAATATTTTTTGGTGATGATATATATCTTAGTCTTGTCGGATCTAGAACATTTCAAGTAGATAATGGTTAGTTCAATGATGTATTATGTGTTCTAAGTATTTCTTGCATCCTTCTATCAGTATATTAAATCAGTCATTTAGGTGAAGGTAAAATCGTAGAGTTTTCACCTCACCAAGTTGTAATCAAGGATATAAAAGATCTTAAGCATGTTCTTACAACTAGAATTGTTGATGATATTACCAGGTTCTACAATTTTGACAACTTTGGGTCATCATCCTTTTCATCAGCTTTTGTTGCTCATAGCGATGACTTGAGAAAACTTTGGCATGAGGAGTTTGGTCATCTAAACTATTGGTGATTGCATCAAATATGTAATCAACAAATGGTGACTCGTATTCCTCCTATTTCATTCATACATGGTGTTTGTGCCGGTTGTGTTCTCGACCAACATTATCAAGAAATTTTTGACAAACGTTCCTCTTGTCACGCCTCAGTTCCTTTGCAACTTGTTCACAGTGATTTGTGTGGTCCACTTTCTACTCCTTATTTTTCTAGGTGAAAGTGTTTACTAACCTTAATTAATGAATTTTCCATACGTACTTGGGTTTACTTCTTAAAACTTAAGAATTTTTTTTTTACAAGTTCTTGGCCTACAAGGCCCTTGTAGAAAAGAAATATGAACATCAAAGCCAAAATTTAAGAACATATAATGGAGGTGAATATCTGAACAATAATTTTACAAGTTACTACACTACACAGGAAATCCAAATGCAACACAATGTTCCATATACACCACAAAAAAATGGTGTTGCTGAGATAAAGAACCACACATTAAACGAAATGGCTAATTGTATGATCCAATCTAAGGGATTAAATATAAAGTATTAGGCGTAATCCATCAACTGTGCAAATTACATAGTAAATCACACTCCTAGAAAGGATCTTAAAAGTATAACATCAGAAGAATCTTGGACTAAAATTAAACTAGATGTAAGTCACTTGCCTGTATTTGGAGGTAAAGCGCAGACTCACATTCCAAATGAGAAAAGGAAAGAATTGCAGCCTAAAAGTGAGAAGTGTATATTTGTTGGTTATTCTAAATATTTCAAAGGTTATATAACTCTTCAACCACATTGTAATGAAATTATTATTAGAAGAGATGTTAAATTTCATGAAAATCCTTTGGCCTACGAGCCTAATTCGACGATTGTGCCTTCTTCGTCCTACGAGCTATCTTCAAAGTTTTTTCCTTCTTTTGTTCCTATTCTAGTTTCTTCTTCAGATAATGAAAGTGAGGATGAAAATCCACCTCCTTCTGCTCACCTTCCTCCAAATGAGTTCTTTAAACCTAAACCAACACCAACTCCTTCACTTCGTAGATGGATCCTTTGAACACAAGAAGAAACTAGTGATCTTTTCAGTGATCCTTCATATCAACATTATACATGTTCACAGTTCCAGGGAGCTTATTCTCTTTTGTCTCAAGTTTTAGAGACTCATGATCTAGAGACATGTGTAGAAGCTTCACATCATCCAAATTGGGATACAACAATGAATAAAGAGTATCATTCTTTAATGTAAACTGATACTTGGGATATTGTACCTCTTCAAAAAGGAAAAAAACTTGTCAAATGTAAATGGGTCTATAGAAATAAGTATGCATCAAATAGAAGTATTGAAAGAAAAGGCTTCGTTAGTTTACAAAGAATTTTCCCAAGTTGAAGGAATCGACTATAATGAAACATTTTCCCCTGTAGCCAAAATGAATTCCATCTTCCTTTTTCTTTCCCTTGATGTCTCACATAAATGGGAGGTCCATCAGATGGATGTTAAATCCTCGTTCTTGCATGAAGATTTGCAAGAAGAAATCAACATGGAAAAACGTCCTAGGTATGTCCAGAATGAATCTAGCCTTGTTTTTTGCCTTAATAAATCTCTTTATTGTCTTAAGCAGGCTTTCTGAGCTTGGTATGCCAAAATGGATATCTTTCTTATTGACATTGGATTGACTATATGTCATTATGATCCTAATGTCTATACCAAGAAATTAGAAATTCATCTCATCATCCTTGTCCTTTATGTTGATGACCTTATCCTTACTGCTAGTGACTCAAATTTTAAACCAACCCCTTCTCCCTTCCAGTCTAGAGTCAAGCATACTTCCACCTCTACTTCTCTCGAATTTTTTGCCACCCTGTACCATTAGTTAGTTGGTAGTCTATTATACTTGACTCATACTCGTCTTGATCTTTCCTTTTATGTTGGTGTTGTTGCCCGGTATATGAAAATACCCCATGAAAGCCATTGGAAAGCAACCAAAAGGATACATCGTGATGTTCTTGGTACAATTCAGTTCAAGATACATTAGAGTTTAGGGGGGATTCCTTTATTGGTTGGTTTCACTGATTTAAATTGGGTTGGTGACCCTGATGATCGAAAGTAAATTGTAGATTATGTTTTTAGCCTTGGTTCAGGACATGTCACTTGGTCATCTAATAAACAATAGACTATTACAATTTCTTCAGCAGAATCATAGTACCGAGATGCAGTAAATGCAAGTTAGGAATCCTTGTGGCTTCGACAGATCCTTTCATAGTTTGGATTGCAGCAGTAACATCTAACCAGCCTTTGGTGCAACAATTAGAGTAGCATCAAACTCACGGAATACCCAATTCAACATCAGCACAAAAAACACATCAACCTACACATGAACCTCATCAGAAAGCTCATTCATGATCAAGTTATTGAAGTGCTCATTTCCCCTAGAGAAGATCAAGTTATAGACATTTTCATAAAGTCTCTTACAGAAGTGAAGTTTTCCAATCTTCAATCTATGTTAGGATATCGATAAGTTTTCATCAAGGGGGGATAGGCTCTAATGCCTCTTTCCTTCTCCTATTGTGTCAATATTGTAAATCCTTCAATCATATCCCAAGTTGTTCTTAAGGGGACATGTTTGGATATTTAGACTCTTAAGAGTTAGTTAAGATCTACTTGGTCTAATCTATCATTAGGTAAAAGTGTGTTTCTTAGCGTGTTTCTTTAGTATGCATTAGTATGCATTTGTAGTTAGGAAATATGACGGTCATGATATGTTCCTGACAAAGAGTGATCTGATGGTTCATATTGTCCTTGATCTTAACGATCATTGATCAATGGATTAACACCCAATTAGTCCATGATCTTTATTTAAAGAGCATGGAGGGTCATTTGTTGATGATCGATTATGATAAACTCTCTTGTAAAATATGTCTATAATCTCTTTTCTTTTGAATTAATAAACTGCTCCAAGTGGTCGTGTTTGCTGGGGGCTGTGGATGTTTCCACGTAGGGGTTTTACCATGTCAAAACATCGGTGTGTTGATATTTGATATGGTTGTGTGAGTGGTTACTGAAGGTTTCATCCTTTTTGGAATACCTGTGTTTTCGAACAAAAGGCGCATCGATAAAAATACCTCCACAAAAACCTTCGACCGCCCACCTTCGCTAACAACCTCTGTTATAAACAGAGAAGGTATAGATTTTTCGAGGAGATTCCATAAAAACCTTCGCAGAAAGGTGTTCTCAATGTCATGCCACATTCTTGATGTGTTTGTACTAGTAATAATAATAGACATACTTAATTCTCAATAATAAATCTCAGGTTCATATAGCGTGTGGTTGAGTAAGTTATCTTCCCCATCGAGTTTCAATTCGCTCGAAGTGGAAATGTAGGCCCGTTGTGATAAGGCTAGAAGAATATATGACAGCTTGAATAGTGGACCATGTTGATGGGCTTTGAGACACCTTGGCCCTTGCTAACTCACAATTTATTGAAATATATGGCTTACAAGTTGTTGAATATACTCTTGGGTTAAAGTGTTAGCCAATATGATTGATCTTGGGCCTATCCTAGATCAAACTTACTCATGGTTAGAAAAAGAAAATTACTTTTCAATAATATATTAACATGAAAATTACTTTTCAATAATATATTAGATTAAGTGTTTTATATTGATGAGAAAATAAATTATATAAATATATAAAAGAGTTATTTTTTTTTCAATTTTCTTTGAAAAAGTTAAAAAAAATATCTATATTAATTATTTAACTTTTGTTTTTAATTTAAATAAAACATTGTTATAATTCAATTAAAATTTATGTGAAACACACCTAAGTGATAATTTTGAAAAATAATTTTCAATTTAATATATAAGCAAGTCTCTTCCCCATTAAGAGTATGGCTATGACTAGATACCTAATGTATAAGAACACAAACAACATGGAAGACAAGAGGTCACCTAAAATTTATTCAAAATCAATTCATAACCACCATCGACTCAAGAGAGGATGACATATAGATGTCCAGTCTTGGCTAAACTATTGAGGAATCATGGAAGAAACCATTTTGCAGAATAAAGATACTATTAAAAAAAACGTCAAATCAAAATTTAAGGAAAAAATGTGGTGTAATAAAGAGTTAGAGGAAAGAAAAAAAATAAGATCAAAATTATCCATCTGTTTTTCCAAGTGTAAAGAAAAAAAAAGCATTGCTAAGATAAGAACAAATTCTCATGAGCTTCATAGTGAAACTGGGCATTGGTCAATTCCTAAAACGTCATGGGATGAAAGAGTGTGGCACCTTTGTGACACTAAGAAGGTTGAAGATGAAAAACACTTTCTCTTAGATTGTCCAGCCTATACCCATATTAGATCTCATTTTCAAAATATTTATCACACTACCAACCTTCCTAACCTCTTAATTCGACAAAATGATGGGGATCTTGGAAAGATTCTCTTAATGGTTTTCGAGCACAGAAACGAAATTCTAAAGAATCACAAGTAATCACTTACCCTCTTAAGATCTGATAGACCAATTTGATCTTAGTGGACGTTAATCATCATCATCTTCATCATCATATAAACCAATAAAATATAACAACAATATATAAACATAGCATTTCTTTCATTATGAAATTTAGATTCACATATACAAGTTTTATTTATATTACAATATATAAAAATAACATTGCTTTACACCATATACAAAGACATTATGAAATTTAGATTCATCTATATAAATTTTATTTTAATTACATCATTTATGTAACTTATTTGTTTTTATAAATTTTATTAATTAAAATTTAGTATAAATGGATGAGAAAAGGCATATTAACTATGTATATTAAAAAGCATCATTTATGTAGTTTTCTACCACATAATTTACATTGTTTTTATAAATGTTATTAATTATAATTTAGTATAAATGGATCAGCAACGACATATTAAGTGTGTATTTCCATTATTAAAAATGTAATTAGCAATGTATTATTGTTATCTATTTATTTTTTCAAGTATTAAATAACAACTTAAAAATAACATTAATGATGAAAAAGAAATTTTACAAACATATTCAAATTTAAAATAGTTTACTTGTGGGACCAATAACTCACGGTATTCAAGTGATAAAAATTAGTCTTCGAATCATCAAAATTACTCTTTGGGTGTTTCCTAATGAACTTGGATCACCTAACACACAAAATCCACACCTTAACCCGTCCAGCTAATCAAAATTGATTATTCATTTCAAACATTAAATTGCCAGTTAACCAAAATTGAGTATAAAATATTAAAATAATAAAAAAAATTAATTATATGATAAAATATATTCGAATGTATATTTCAAATAATTTAAAATAAATTTAACCGTACATTCAATCCAAATATAAATTAATGAAAAATGGAATTCATGACCTATGCATTCAATTTCTCACCATTGCCATTGAAAGTTCAAATCTCACTCACGAAGGACACGTATCCTGGTTCTATCACTAATATTCAATAATGAATATCGTATCCTGCTCATGGCTTCTGCGATTCTGTAGTGAACACACTGAATCAATCTGCAGTTATTTAAATATCTGAAGCCGCGTCGAGATATGAATAATTTTATGTTCTGAGAATGAAAGCAAGCATATTATATTCATTTTCTTCCATATTTTCAGTCTCTGTTGAACACATTCAGGTAACTTCACTAAATGTTGTTTCATCTCTCCCTCGTTCAGAATTTTTGAATACTCGGAAATTATAGTTTTTGCAGGAAATCTATGAAGTTCAACGAAATGCTTCAATTCTGTTTGGGGAATGGCGTTTTTAGTATCAAACCATTGTCGAGTAAAGGGATTTCGGGCAGGCTGTTCAATTTCCCAAATCGTCTGTACAGTTTTTCTACTTGCCTCTACTGGTAATCATATTGGATAAAATTATGTCACTGACAAGATTTCGGATTGGAATGCTTTACAAGTTATTGGGAACCCATTATTAGTGATGGGTGCAACAATTCGAGTGGTTTTTATGGTTAAATCTGTTGTTGAAGTGCATAGTAATAGATGGCTTCTTGTTGTTGTTGTTGAGTGTATAGAAACATGATTGATAAAGTCTACAGAGGTATAGATACCCTACCCCCGTTTGGATTTGAACTTGTGATTTCTTAAGAGGAAACACATGTTCTTAAACATTAAACTTATAAATCAATAATTTAAGTGTTCTAAGTTTTTTATTTTCTATTAACATAATTGTTCACCAAATCATAATTTCATAATTTTACATTGATTGAATACCATTTTTCACTACATAAATAGATTCAGTCCCTTCAAAAATACTTAAACAATTAAAATATGCATCTCAACCACTAAAATATATGCAAATCTGTAAATTTTTTATGGGATTTTAAGCAAAATTGATCAGAAAAAATACCTGAAAAAAAAATAAGAACATAAAATATTTAAAAATTATTTTAATTATAAATATTTAGTGACATTTTAAAAAATATTTAAATTTAAATTAATATAACTTTATTAATTTTTAAAATAAAATTATTTTATTCCTAAATTATATATAAATAAAAATATAATTTAACTTTCAAAATTTTCCCTTCAAATAATTACTAAAGAATATATATATGACCACGAAAATAAGCCATGAAAATAAGCCATTGTAAGAAATTATTATTAAGGATGAAATCCAAACTCTTTTAAATATAAACATGCATGAATTATATAATGAAAACATATATATGATTGAGCATTCTGATATGTACTTATATACTGATAATTTTGTTATAATTGAATTATTAAGTAACTACATAAAAGTTATTATCATATTTTTTTTAAAGTTAAATTTGATTTAAAAAATGTAAATAATATTACAAACAAGCAAAGTTAAAACAAAGAAAAATGTTACAAACTAGTACAGTTTAACTATTTACTTGAGAAACAAAAAAGAGTATTACAAATTAGCACAATTTGACTCTCTAATTGAGAGAGAGAAAATGCATGGTCATTGAGTATTGTGCTTTTCTTTATTGTGTATTTAGTTTTCCTTTTCTTTCTAACATTAATCAACGCAACAATATTTTACTTATTTATGTCTAAATTTTTGAATTCGTGGAGGTTCTTTAAGCCCCAAAAGGATTCAATATTTTCAACTCCAAGTCCTTCTCTTGACCTCCATTAAGGGGAATTTGAATAATTACCTCTGGTATCATACGCTTCGTTTTCTACTATCATGTTGCATGTGTCTTTTTACATTGTTTAGATATTTGTTTCTTTGTCACTCACCATCTTCTAGACTTTTTCTTGTGCCCAATGGGAAGAGACGTGGGAGGAAAATATCGAGAAAGCTGCTAGGGGATTCCTATTAGTTAAAAGAATCTACATCTATTTTTATTTTTTTCCATAATCAACATAGTTACTAACTTAATGAGAAACATGACCTCAAAATTGGGACTCTAGCTCTAAACACCCACTTTTCAGGTAAACAAACACAAAAATAAACCTTTGAATCAGAAAGTGGCACCACCAGTAGAACCCAATTTTTAGGGGGTCAAAATTGTCATTTTTGCAAACATTTCCTTAAAAAACTTGTAATGTTTCAAACAAAAACCCTAAAATCAACCCCAAAATCGAAAACAGAAAGTGGCATCGATAAGAACACCTTCTTTTTTTCTATGGGGGGGTGTTCAAAATTTAAAATGCTTTGGAAGGATAACCTTAATAACATTAGAATTGGGATGTAAACAAGAATACTATGTTTAAAATGTGGAAATTTGGGGAAGGATGAGGAACGAAAAACCCTAGCCCTGCATGCATCAACCTTCTCGTGTAGATGCCACTATCACACCCAAGGTTGTCATGCTGCACTAGGTCAGTCAAAATAATCTTTGAATATGAACCCATGAGGGCGGGGGGCAACCCCCCTCTTACAGAAATGTAACTGCGAATGACTAGGAAGGATTGGGAGCTAAGAGGCCTTCCTTTGAACCATCGCCCCACCTGCGAGAACAACTCTTAGCCAAAGAATATAAATTCAACAAAAAAATGGAAGTGAAACCAAGAAGGTCTCATCCAAAGGCATCTCGTGGATGGGAACAGGGAAAATGCATTCCCTAATCGAAAAAACCGCCCATATACACCATCAACTCAACTAGGGTTGGAGAACACACCCAGTTCATGAGAGAGAATTCTCTCATAAGCAATTTTCTTGGCCTATGGCAATCTGAAAGGGATCTTATGCATTGTATCAAATACTGGTGCAACCCCAAGGGAGACTATGAAGTGCAACTCATTTCCAATGGGATTTTTACAATCATCCTCTACAGTTTAGAAGAAAAGGACAAGAGTTTTGACAATGGGACATATTTCTACAACTCTTCAGGGATATTCCTCGAGCTTTGGACATATCTCTTTAGCCCAGAGAAATAGGAATTCACCATGGAACTAGTCTGGATATGCTATATTCTCTACCGCAGGAATTTTGACTGGAGAAAATCCTCATGGGAATAGAGAACATAGTGGGAAGATATGTAAAGTCCTCATAGGAATCAAAGCAGATAAAATACACTTCCTATGTCTAAATTTGTGTTTATATGGATATATCAAAGGCTCTACCATGGTCAATAACCCTAGAATACCGAGATTAATACTAGAGTCAAACCATCGACTATGAGCACATCCCTTTTCGTAGCAGAAAATGTCATGAGCACAATCATCTCTTATGTGAGTGTCCCTTGAAGGATCAAAGATCAAAATAAGGGGAGTGGCAGAAAAATATTTCTATACTGCAGTTATAGGTAGGAAAAAACAACCCCCCATAACACAAAATAAAGAAATCACTGAGAAAATCCCCACCAGGAACTCCTTTGAAATCCTCAATCGACTCCCATAGGAATAAGATGTGGAAAATATGCACAAGAATAGAAACCAAGACAAGGATAAGAGAAAATCCAAGCACCAACTAGACTCAGCCAAAGAACAACAACAATAAATTGTCCCAACAGCCCAATAGTATGTGTACAAGACAAAGGTTGAGGCGGATACCCTAATGCAACTAGACGAACAAGATCTTGTGGATATAGATCTGGTCAAAATGGAGGAGGCATTTAACAAAAAAGAGTTGCAAACCATTCCAGTAGAACAACTCTAGAAAGTGAATAAAGTTTTCATTGACTCTACTGGAGGATCCACCTCAATATTAGAGATATCCTCAGACCCAAGTTTTGACTTAAGACATACCACACATGAAATAAAGTGTGAGGGCTGAAAATCCTCACAGAAAATCCTCAAAGAAGTAGGAAACTACATGATTAATTTCGGGTGGATCCAAAGACTCATAGAAGGGTACCTCCATCCACCCACCAACTCGTCATGATAGATATCATCACTTGGAGTATTAGAGGGCTTAATGGAAGCTCCAAAGAAAGGACCCTTCAAGACTACATTTCTGTAGATAATCTGGACATTCCCTTCTTACACTAGACAAAATGTGTTTGGGCAGACGTGAATGACATATTCCAACGTTGTTGGAGGCCTTGCAACTCCATTCATACAGACTCAAATGGGGCTGCAGGGGGCCTAACAATCTTATGGAACCCTACTTTAGTTATCATATACCAACCCTTCTCGAAAGGGGGCACTCTCACCACCCACTACAGGGCCATAGGCTCCAACAAAGAGGGGATTCTTATGGGTCATAAAGTGCTTGAGACAAAGATTTGTTCATGCAAATAAGAGATACAATTAGATCACTGATGGGATCAGTGTATTGTTTGATAGGGTGATACTTCAAGATCATCCTTATGCTGTAGGAAAAGAAAAGAGGCACCAAGCAATTGGATCAGGATAGTGGTAAGTTCAGAACTCTAATCGACCAACTCAATCTGATAGACATAGAAACTAGAAATGGTATCTTCACTTGGTCCAACCACAGATGGGGGCACCAACATGTTTCAAGTAGACTAGATCGATTCCTCATCTCTGAATCACTACTACTGAATTATCTAACCATTGAAGCCAACATTCTCCAAAAATTTCGCTCAAATCACTGGACAATCTCTCTCTGGTTAAACACTGGTGCTAGGCCCAATATTAATCCCTTTCGATTCAAGAATTTATGGCTCAACCACCCATACTTTCAAAAACTCTCCACAACTTGGTGGATGCAGGTAGAAATAGACCAACGAGCATGTATGTAAAAATTCGAGAAAAGATTAAAAATTTTCAAAGGACATCTAAAGAGTCGGAATAGAAACGTGTTTGGTAATATACTACAGAAGAAGCAGGAAATCTTGTAATTCTTGGAGGCATCGCAATAGTTCTTTATCGCAGGGGAAAGAACTATGACATTTATAACATAGGAAGAACAATTACAGGTGAACTAGAAGAGCTACATAAAGAGAAGATAATTTCGAGGAATAAATCCAAAGTACAATGGCTAAAATAAGGGGAAAAGAACACCAAGTTGTTCCACATACCTATGGTGCATAAGAGATACATCAAAAAAATCACCCAACTGGAAGAAAACTAGGGAAACCCCATCCTAGACCATGCAGGCATAGAAGAGGAATTAACAAACTACTATAAATATCTGCTCATGCAACCCATAAATAATAGTACGCCTCTTATCTCCCCGGATGGGGTGTTACAAGGGACATTGTGGCAAGTGGCGGTTGAGGGTACTGGGCGTCGTGGTATGGACACGCATGCCAGGCATGTGAAATGTCCAGTCACCCCACCAGGTATTTAATCGCTTAAATTTTGATATGAAGGGAATTTACGCAGGAGTCCTTTCGCTGCAAGTTCAAATGTGTTGGGCTATAATGGCGACGGTTATGTTATTCGGTCTCATTCCGCCGAAGCTAGGCAGTCACCCTGCTTGTCTCCTCTGGTGCGAGCAAGAGCCCTTCCCCCCCCGGTACTCTTCGACCTTCTCTCTCTCTGCACTTCCTATCGACTGCTCCATGACGAGGCCATGAGGCAAACCACGGTGAGCAGCACCGTGGAGGCCTCGACGACCTTCACTCTCTCCACCAGACACTTCTTCCGACGATTCTCAGCCCGACCTTCAAACAGTTTCATCCCCTGTAAATCTGCAACCTCCGCATTTTGGATCCATGGCCATTATCCCAAATACTTCAATTACTCTGCATAGGCTTCTCCCCGACCCCGGACCATCCCAACCTCCTGCCAGCAACTTGGGCCAAGCCTCTCAGAGTCAATCCAGTCCGCTAGCAACAGGTAGCCCGACTCCCTTTGACAAAGCACAACTCAGGGACAACTTAGCCACTCTGTACACCTTGGTATTTGAGCTGCAGCAGGAGGTTGCAGACTTGCACTTTCGGGTGGAGGTCACGGAGATTAAGGTGGCCGACTGTCTCCAAATTCTGGCATCCTTGCGCGATGCCTTGTTTCCAAATTCTGACACAGAAGCCGAAGATGAAGACCCCGGAGTCGAGGGAGATGGCGTTCCGCATCCTGAGACGA
>SNQJ01S0036741.1:14439-54432 GCA_010110895.2 Picea sitchensis
CTTTTATTTACAAAAAAAAAAAAAATAGTACGCCTCTTATCCACAATATTACCAGGCACATCCTCTCCCTGTTCATAAAAGAAAAAAATAAATCACTGACCTGGCCAATCACACAAGAGGAAGTGGGAAAAGCAGTTAAAGAGATGTCCCCAAGAAAAGCCTCGGGGTCGAATGGCTTTACAATATACTTCTTTCACTATTGATGGTCGATGATTCGGGAATAATTCTTGCAAGTAGTTGAGGAATCCATAACTTATATGAAATTTCTTTCAAACTTCAACTCCACCTTCCTCACTTTAATACGAAAGGAAGAAAGGGTAACACATCCCAAACAATTCCGACCAATAACACTCTACAATGTAATATACAAAATTATTAGGAATTTATTTCCCTAAGACTGAAGTTGATCTTTCCACATGTGGAGGGACGGGAAATCATAGACATTGTCATCCTGACACATGAGGTCATACACTCACTCAAGTCAACGAGAGCCCCAGTTATGCTCATCAAACTTGATCTTTCTAAATATTTTGATAGAATAATATGGCAATATATGCACTCCCTCCTTGAATCCTTTGGCTTTGGAAACATATAGGTAGCCTAGATTATGCAACTGACATGATGAACCTTCTTCTCCATTATTATCAATGGAGTTCCCTCCTGGCCTTTTTCTCCCATTTGAGGCATTCGACAACGACATCCCCTCTTCCCTTTCCTCTTTGTCATAATGTAAGAGGGACTTTAGTGCTACATAAAATCCTCAGTAGAGGATGGCTCCCTCAAAGGTCTACCTCTCCACAACCTCCAACCATCTCACTCCCACAATCAATTTGTATATGAAACATTGTTGTTGAATAACCTCACTTTCCATAATTCCAACAAGCTCAATATCATCCTCACTGACTTCGTAGATGCGTCGAGTACATCCCTAAACCTTGACAAGTCATAGCTCAACTTCTTCAACACCCCAGTGGAAATTCAAAACAATATCTCATGACTTTTGGGCATCCCCAAGAGCTCCCTTCCATCCAATTATCTTGGTGTCCCCCTCACAGGAGTAGCTACCCATAACATCTCCCAGGACAAACTACTTTTTTCCATCTCTAATGGAGTAAGAAAATGGACTTTTAGATCACTAAACCTTGCTTCCTGTATAGTTCTTCTAAATTCCATGCTCCTGGCCCTCCCGACTTACCACATTATCTTTCCCTCAGTCTATTATCCGATCCATTAGAAACCTCCAGCGAGGCTTCCTATGGAATGACCATGACCTGGACAAGAAGTGGGAAATTGTATGGTGGGAAAAAAAAATTTGGCCTAAATCATTGGGTGGGGTGGGTATTAGGGACCCATATGAAATTAATCGAGTAATCAGGGAAAAACTATGTTGGCGTTGGCTCAACCATCCCATAGAACTATGGGTGAAAATATGGAAATGAAAATATGCACCTAATGTCAGGGATGACCTTCCTATTAGACTCAATGCTCTAATTCAAGGCTCCAACATCTAGAACAAATCTTGGATTAATAGACCTTTGATACAAAAACATGCATTTTGGGAGATACGAAATGAAGAACACTCCTTAGTTTAGAAAGAATCTTGGGAGAAAAAACTGCCTTTATCCTACATAGAATAACTTCGCCTCCTCCATCATAAAATGCATTCAAGGGATGCTCCATGTGTAAAATATCCATGGAAGGAAAATTATCTTCCACACCCTTGGCACATGTGGAAAACTCAACCCCATGAATTAGACATAGAGGAGGAAACAAACATGTAGGCCTGGAAGGACTGTGCTAATCTTTGAAAAAATTTCATCATGGATGGTTCGCACATCATCATATGGGGCCACTTTCCTACATGTAAATGCTCAGTCAAAGAGGCTTACCATCTCCAAGAAAACTACCAAATGAAACCAAAAGAGCACATATGGGGTAAAATCTGAAATCCAAATTTTTTGCTGAAAGTCTCACTTTTTCTCTAGTTAGTTCCTCAAAACCACATTCTAACTTGCGATAAGTTATGAAAATGAGGATTCGTGGGCCCTTCAATCTGCCTCCTCTGTTGACAAAATGATGAGACAATGGAGCACATCCTTAATCAATGCAACCATAGTGAATCCATGTGGGATATGGAAACACAACTAATGCGTTGCTATAGTAGAAATTGTTCCAATATTATAAGCACCATTGAGAATTAGGATCTAATCTCATACCAAAACCCAATCCTAGATTGGATATGACAACTGCTACCTGGATTCTTTGTCTAGCAACTACTACCTAGATTCGTGGAGGTTCTTTAAGCCCCCAAAAGGTTTCAATAGTTTCAAGGCCAAGTCCTTCTCCCGACCTCTATTAAGGGGAATTTGAATAATTACCTCTGGTATGATATTCTCCATTTTCTCCTATCATGTTGCATGTGGATGATCTAAATGTGTCTTTTTACATTGTTTAGACACTTGTTTCTTTGTCGCTTTCCATCCTCTAGGCATTCTCTTGTGCCCAATGGGTAGAGCGGTGCAAGTAAAATATGGAGAAAGCTCCCAGGGGATTCCTATTAGTTGAAAGAATCTACATCTAATTTTTATTTTTCCCATAATCAACAAAGTTACTAACTTAATGAGAAATATGACCTCAAAACTGGGACTCTAGATCTAAACACCCATTTTTTTGGGTAAACAAACACAAAAATAAACCTTTGAATGAACAAGTGGCACCACCAATAGAACCCAATTTTTAGGGGGTCAAAATTATCATTTTTGAAACCATATCCTTAAAAAACTTGTAATGTTTCAAATAAAAACCCTAAAATCAACCCCAAAATTGAAAACATAATGTGGCACTGATAAAAACACCTTTTTTTTCTATGGGGGGGTTTTCAAAATTGAAAATAATTTGGAAGGATGACCTTAATAACATTAGAATTGGGATATAACAAGAATACTATGTTTAGAATGTGGCAATTTGGGGAAGGACGAGGACCGGAAAACCCTAGCCCTACATGCATTAACCTTCTCCTGTAGATGACACTACCGCGCCCAAGGTTTTCGTCCTGCACTAGGTCAATGCAACTAATCTTTGAAGATGAACCCATGAGGTGGGGGGNGGGACCCCCCTCTTACAGGAATGTAACTGTGAATGACTGGGAAGGATTGGGAGCTAAGAAGCCTTCCTTTGAACCATCGCCCCACTTGTGGGAACAACTCTTAGCCAACAAACATAAATTCAACAAATAAATGGATGTGAAACCAAGAACGTCTCATCCAAAGGCATATCATGGATGGGAACTGAGAAAATGCATTCCCTAATCGGAAAAACTGCCTAAATACACCATCAACTCAGCCAGGGTTGGAGAACACACCTAGTTCATGAGAGAGAATTCTCTGATAGGCAAGTTTCTAGGCCTATGGCCATCCTAAAGGGACCTTATGCATTGGATCATATATTGATGGAACCCCAAGGGATACTATGAAGTGCAACTCAGTTCCAATAGGATTTTTATGATCATCCTCTACAGTTTAGAAGACAAGGACAATATTTTTTACAATGGGACATATTTCTAGAACCCTTCAGGGATATTCCTCGGTCTTTGGACATATCTCTTTAGCCCAGATAAAGAGGACTTGACCATGGAACCTGTTTGGATTAGGCTATATTCTCTACCGTGAGAATTTTGACTGTAGAAAATCCTCATGGAAATAGAGAACACAATGCTAAGATAAGTAAAGTCCTCATAGGAAACAAAGTAGATAAAATACACTTCCTACATCTGAATTTGTGTTTATATGGATATATCAAAGGCTTTGTCAGGCTCAATAACCCTAGAATACCAAGATTAATACTAGAATCAAACCATGGACTATGAGCACATCCGCTTTCATTGTAGAAGATGTCATGAGCAGAATCATCTCTTCTATGACTGTCCCTTGAATGATAAAATATCAAAAGAAGGGGAGGGGAAGACAAATATGGCTATAACACAGTTATATGTAAGAAAAAACAACCCTGCATAAAACAAAAAAAACAAAGCACTCAGAAAATCCCCATGAGTAACTCCCTTGAAATCCTCAACCGATTCCCATAGGAATAAGATGTGGAAAATATGCACAAGAATAGAAACCAGGACAAGGATAAGGGAAAATCCAAGCACCAACTAGACTCAACCAAAGAACAACAACAATAAATGGGCCCAACAGAACAATAGTATGCATACAAGCCATAGGTTGAGGGGATACCCTAATGCAACTAGATGAACAAGATCTTGTGGAGATAGATCTGAAGAAAATGGAGGAGGCCTTTAACAGAAAAGAGTTGCAAACCATCTCAATACAAAAGCTCTAGAAAGTGAATAAATTTTTCATTGACTCTACTGGAGGATCCATCTCAAGATTAGAGATATCCTCATACCTAGCTTTTGAATTAATACATACCACACGTGAAAGCAAGTGTCAGGGTTGAAAATCCGCACAGAAAATCATCAAACAAGTAGGAAACTACATGCTTAATTTCAGGCAGATCCAGAGACTCATAGAAGCATACCTCCATCCACCCCCCAACTCATCATTATGAAGATCATCACTTGGAATATTAGAGGGCTTAATGGAAGGTCCAAATAAAGGACCCTTCAAGACTACAATCGTATAGAGAATCTGGACATTCTCCTCTTACAAGAGAAAAAATATGTTTGGGCGGATGTGAATGACATATTCCAGCATTGTTGGAGGCCCGAAAACTCCATTCATATATAATCAAATGGGGTTTCATGGGGCCTAAAAATATTATGGAACCTTGCTCCAGTAATCATATACCAACCCTTCTTGACAGTGGGCACTCTCACCACCCACTACAGGGCCATATGATCCAACAAAGAGGGGATGATTACAAATGCTTATGGGCTGCAAAATGCTCAAGACAAATATTTCCTCATGCAAAGAAGATCTACAATTAGATCACTAATGGGATCAGTTCATTGTTTTATAGGGGATACTTCAACATCATCCTTACAGTGGGGGAAAAGACAGGAGGCACCAAGCGGCTAGATCAGGATAGTGGTAAGTTTAGAACTATAATCGACCAACTCAATCTCATAGACATAGAAACTAGAAATGGTATCTTCACTTGGTCCAAACACATATGGGGGCACCAACATGTTTCAAGTAGACTAGATCGATTCCTCATCTCTAAATCACTACTGCTGGATGATCTGACCATTGAAGCCAACATTCTTCAAAAATCTAGTTCAGATCACTGGAAAATCTCTCTCTCATTAAACACTAGTGCTAGACCCAATATTAATCCCTTCTGATTTGAGAAGTTCTCTCTCAACCACCCATACTTTCAAAACCTCTCCAAAACTTGGTGGAGGAGCACAGAAATAGACCATTGAGCATGTATCTACAAATTTGAGAAAAGATTAAAAAAATTCAAAGGACATCTAAAGAGTCAGAATATAAACGTGTTTGGTATACACTATAAAAGAAGAAGGAAATATTGCAATTCCTGGAGGCACTGCAATAGGTCTTTATCATAGGGGAAAGAACTATGACATTGATAACATAGGAAGAACAATTATAGGTAGAACTATAAGAGCGACAGAAGCAAGAGGAGATGCTCTGGAGGAATAAGTCCAAAGTAAAATAGCTAAAAGAAGGGGAAAAGAACACCAAGTTATTCCACATATACATGGTGCATAGGAGACACATCATCAAAATCACCCAACTAGAAGAAAATCGGGGCAACCCCATCCTAGACCATGAAAGCATAAAAGAGGAATTAAAAAACTACTATAAATATATTCTCATGGAACCCATAAAGGATCGTACGCCTCCTATCCACAATATTACTGGGAACATCCCCTCCTTGTTAATAAAATAAAAAAATAAATCACTGACCCGACCAATCACACAAGAGGAAGTGGGAAAATCGATTAAAGAGATGCCCCCAGGAAAAGTCCCGGGGCCAAATTGATTTACAATAGACTTCTTTCACTATTGATGGTTGTTGATTCAGGAAGAAGTCTGGCAAGTAGTTGAGGAATCCATAGCTTCTAGGCAATTTCTTTCATCCTTCAATGCCTCCTTCCTCACTTTAATCTAAAAGGAATAAAGGGTAACACATCCCAAAAAATCCAACCAATAGCACTCTGTAATGTAATCTACAAAATCACCATGAAATTTATTTCCCTAAGACTCAAGTTGATCTTTCCCTTCATCATCTCCAAAGAGTAAGTGAGGTATGTGGAGGGACGTGAAATCATGGACATTGTCATCCTGACACATGAGGTCATACACTCACTCAAGTCAACAAGAGCCCCCGTTATGCTTATCAAACCTGATCTTTCTAAATATTTTGATAGAATAATACGGAAATATATGCATTCCCTCCTTGAAGCCTTTGTCTTTGACAACATATGGGTATCTTGGATTATGCAACTGACATCCTGAACCTTCTTCTCCATTCTTTTCAATGGAGTTCCCTCCCAGACTTTTTCTCCCACTTGAGGCATTCGAAAATGAGATCCCCTCTCCCCTTTAATCTTTTTCATAATGTAAGAGGGCCTTGGGCGCTACATAAAAGCCTCTGTAGAGGATGGCTCCCTCAAAGGTCTACCTCTGCACAACCTCCAGCCATATCGCTCCCACAATCAATTTGTATATGAAACATTGTTGTTGAATACCCCCACTTTCCATAACTCCAACAAGCTCAATATCATCCTCACTGACTTCATAGATGCATCGGGTACATCTCAAAGCCCTAAAAATTCTTAGCTCTACTTCTTCAACACCCTGGTGGAAATTCAAAACCATATCTCATGACTTCTTGGCATCCCAAAGAGCTCCCTTCCATCTAATTATATTGGTTTCACCCTCACAGGAGTAGCTACCCATAACATCTCCTGGGAAAAGCTACTTATTTCCATATCTAATAGACTAAGAAAATGGAATTTTAGATCACTAAACCTTGCCTCCTGTATACTTCTTCTAAAGTTCATTCTCTAGGCCCTACCCACTTACCTCTTCACCGCATTATCTACCCCTCAGTCTATTATCATATCCATTAGAAACCTTGAGCGAGGATTCCTATGGAACAACCATCACCCAGACAAGAAGTGGGAACTTGTAGGTGGGAAAAAATTTGGTGGCCTAAATCATTAGGTGGGTTGGGTCTTAGGGATGCAGGAAAAATAAATAGAGTAATCGGGGAAAAGCTTTGTTGGCATTGGCTCAACCATCCCATAGAACTATGGGTGAAAATATGGAAATGAAAATATGCGCCTAATGTCAGGGAGGACCTTCTTATCATAATCAATGATCTGATTCAAGGCTCCAACATCTGGAACAAATCTTGGAGTAATAGACCTCTCATACAAAAACATGTGTTTTGGGAGATACGAAATGATAAACACTTCTTAATTTAGCAAGAATCTTGGGAGAAAAAACCTCCTTTATCCTCAATAGAATACCTTCATCCCCTCCATTAGAAAGTGCATTCAAGGGATTCTCTACATGTAAAAGATCCATGGAAGGAAAATTCTCTTTCACACCCTTGGCGCATATGGAAAACTCAACCCCATGAATTAGACATAGAGGAGGAAACAAACATGCATGCCTAGAAGGATTGTGATAATCATCGGAAAGTTTTCATCAGGGATGGTATGAACATCATCATATGGGGCCACTTTCCTAAATGTAATTGCTCAGTCAAACTTGCTTACGATATCCAAGAAAACTACCAAATGCAACCAAAAGAGCACATATGGGGTAAAATCTGAAATCGAAAATTCTGGCCGAAAGTCTCACTTTTTCTCTGGTTAATTGCTCAAAACCACATTCTCACTTGGGATAAGTTATTTAAATGAGGATTCGTGGGCCCTTGAATATGCCTCCTCTGTCGACAACATGATGAGACAATGGATCACATCCTTAATCAATGCAACCATAGTGAATCCATGTGGGATATGGCAATGCAAGTAATGCGTCGCTACAATAGAAATCGTTCCAACATTATAAACACCATTGAGAATTAGGATCTAATATCCTACCAAAACCCAATTCTAGATTGAATCTGGCAACTGCTACCTGACTTCTTACTCTAGAAAGTCTAGAAAGAAAGAAAGAAAATAATTTTCCACTCCACTTCCTCCCCCCATCACTCTACTTGGACAAGGATCATCAACCAAGTTCGGGAAAAAACCATAGTCGAGCAATGGACTCAAGAAGACCTAAATTTAAATCCATCATAAATTAACATCTTAAAGGTCTGCCAACTAAATCTCACTGAGGATCCTCGACGAAATGTCATTCATCTAGTCAAAATTGCTTGCAGTCTAAACACTTGGTCCCCTCCCTCTCTTGGGTTTGTCAAACTAAATTTTTATGGTTATTCAAAGGGGAATCTAGGGTCGGTGGATTTTATAGAGGTACTAAGATATAATGAGGGGATAATTTTACACATTGCAGTGGGTTATATATTATTTAACAAAAACAATGTTTCACAACTGTGGAGCCTTCTCAGACGGATTAGTCTAGCGATTATTCACAACATCTTTCAGCTCATAGTTGAAGGGGGTTTCGAGGTAATCATTTAGATCATCTCCAAAATCATCCATGGTTCACACCCCTTGGAAATTTCACCAAGATGGAGATTAATAGTATTTTTGAAAGACTTCAAATCCCTCCTTCAGGCACGTCTCACACTCATCCCCTCACATGTGAAAAGATATGCCAACAAAATTGCAAATTTCTTAGCCAAATAGGGAGTGGACTCAAAAGAAGATCAGATCCAATTGGATTTCGAAATCTTCACACCTCCCAAGATATTCAAAAGATGTCTCGATCTAGCCCGAAGAGAGTATCCTCCCTCGGATGGGGTGACACATAGCCTAGGGGAGGCTACACAACCCCCATGCAACATCGACCATAAATATGGTCGATCGCCACCTCAAAGCCCATTCTTAGATGCTGGATGACCATAAATGCACATAGATGGAGGGAGGACAAATCCCCCATGTAGGATTAATGGCGCCCTCACTGATTAATTACAAAGGGATGATGATAAGTATGGGGGATTGCATGGTCTTATCATCCCCTTTGTTAATTTTGCAGCTCGACCATGGAATTCACCATTCTTCTTCTGCGTTCTATTTATTTGGAGAGGTCTTTATCAATCGCTCATATGAAACAAACCAAGAAGCTGACTATGCCTCCAATGGCCTTCGTGGAGGAGGAATTCCTGGAGAAACCAATTCAGGATCCACCATAGTCCCTCCTCTACACGGTTCTGGATGCCCAGGATATCCCGAACACCAACATTGTAGTAACATATACAATGACCTCTTTGGAAATTGCCACTTGCATCATCCAGGAGGAAATCCTCATAAACGACCACCGAACTGAGGCCCTACTACTCAACCGAGATGCATATTGCAACCAGATTCCACCCAGTCTCTTCCTTCTATAGCAATTGGAACTCATATTTGAGATGAGGGGATATATGATGGAGCAACTCCATCTGCATACCCTCATCAGTAGAAAACTCGACATGTTATTTGACGCCTTCTTGAAGACACCAGCCAAAAAGAGGAGCCCAAACTACGCACAACCCTTTACACTGACACCTAGTGATGGAATTCTTCATGGTGGGCCTTCGGATGCCATGTTCCACTGCTCTAAATTCCCTCCTAATGTCTAAAGTTTTTCAATCCTTTGCACCTCGCTTACATGTAAATGGATTATTGTTCTTCTCTTCCTAAGTTTTTTTGTTTAGCTTTAATTATCCATTTTTAGTTGTATGTCCAAACATACCTTTCAACACTATCAACTGCCCCTTTCTCTTGTTTCCAACTAAATGGGGGAGCAAGTGGTGGTCGATATTGTTGGATGAAAGTATAAATGGTAGCCGCCTTTTTCAATTTCCACTAGTTTGGTGGAATAGATGGGAAGCCTATGACATATTTCAGTTTTATACAGTGATAACAAATTAATCAGGAATTACAACTTTTTTATTTACAAAAAAAAAAAACTTTAGAATTGGAAAAAAACGATTAAAATCAACGTCGGAAATAAAAATTAACATTCCCAATAGCACCCCCATTTTTTTTAAGGTAAAAATTCCAACTTCTTTGAGACCAACTTGCAACTTCTTTGAGACCAATGGTTGGACAACTAGTGCCCTTACAACCAAAATCTTAAAATAAACCCCCAAATTGAAAATGGGTACTACCAATATCATCCCTATCTTTTTTAAGGATTAAAATCACAACATTCACTAAACTATGGAATAAAAGACCCATGTTCCTGCAAACAAAATCATTAAAGGGAGGTAAAAAACATAAAATTGAATAAATAAATAAAAATAGAAATAAAAAGAGGGAAATTTTGAGAAAAAAACAAAAGCAAGAAGAAAAAACATGTTATTTTAAAAAAAAATCATTTAATTTTTTTATATATAAAATGCATTTAAAAAAAAATAAAAAATAAAAAACATAATTTTAAATAGAGAGAGAGAGAGAGTGAGAGAAAAGATCCTTAGGTGGATCTATTTTTCTTTTCTTTTTTCTAACATCAATATACCCGACAATATTGTCCTTATTTTCCAATTCATGGAGGTGATCTAGGGCCCAAAAGGATTTGGCATTTTCAAGGCCGAGTCTTTCTACCCCTATCCATCAAGGATAATTTGAATAGGTATATCTAGTTTTGGATGCTTGAATTTCTTATGTATTGCTTCCCATGGATGTCTTGAATGTGGCTCATTAGATGGTTCAATATATTTTTTCTTTGTTGTTTTCCATATTCTAGGATTTATTTTATTCCCATTGGGTTGGGAGGAGGTAGGGTAAGATAGAAAAGCCTCATGGAAATGTCCTATTAGTTAACACAATCTACATCTAAAAAATGTTTTTCTGCAATCAACATAGTTACCATATTAATGAGAAATATGGCCTCAAAATGAGAGTTTTGGCTCTAAAACCCAATATTTTGGGGTAAAAAAACACCAAAATCAACCTCCAAATTGAAAATTTATGCTACTAGTAGCACCCATTTTTTTCTAAAGTAAAAATGATCACCTTTTGCAACCATTGACTTAAAACTTCATAATGTTTCCAACAATAACCTCAAAATCAACCCCCACATCAAAAATTCGCTCTAACAATAACACCCTTTTTTGTGGGGCGAGGAGGTAAAAATTTGAGCTCCTCAAGTTTACCCCAGAGAGAGAGAGAGAGAGAGAGCTTGTCCCTACCGTCATTTTAACAATGTTTCTTAAAATACATAAATTAATTAAAAATTGATAAATAGAAAGTAAGAAAAATTAAAAAATTGAAAAAAATATGCAATTAAAATGAAAAAACCTATATTTAATAAAACAGTAAAAAAATGAAAAAAATGAAAAAAAAATGAAAAAACCTAAATAATATTAGAAACCTAAAAAAAACGTTTTGGGGGGTAGTAGTTCATAAAATAACCCTACAAGCTCCCCATCCAACCCCTCACCCTCCCTCCTACCACCTCCACACCTGACCCCCAAAGGAGCTATAATTATTCCCTTAGGGGTCGAGCGTAAGGGGAAGGAGGGAGAGAGGGTCAAGGCGATCAAGGGATCGAGTCAAAGGGTGATTCTAGGACTACTCTCTCCCCCAATTCATAACCACTGATTTATGTTTTTGGAGAAAGGGGAGGGACGGGGAAGGGGGAGGTAGGGTGATGAGATTTAGAGGGGTGGGGTGCAATGGTGATTCTAGGAATCGCCCACCCAATGTTTATTTTTTGCGGGGTTGATTTTAAGCATTTTGCTGGAATCATTACAAGGATTTTAAGGCCATCATTGCAAAAGGTTGTAATTTTGAAGCCAAAAGAAGGGAGCTACCAATAGTGCCACTTTTCAAAATGGAGGTAAAAACAACAACTAAATGCAACCTCTTAAAAAATTATAAATCTCAATAGTTCTCATCAAGATGGTATATATTTTAATATAACAATTAAGAATGGTAATATCAACCCACTATATGGACATGTTGTTATATAAACCCCCATTGACGTTGAGTTCCTTGTATATACATGCATAGGTAATAATGCCATGGGAAATCTAAGCTAGATTTAATTTAATAAATCATCTCATAGTTTTTCCAATAGCTACAAAAATATATTCAAACCACAAGTTAAGAGGACTATTTATAAGTCTTACCTAGACTAGGGTTATTGCGATATCCATATATCTTGGATCAAACTCTGGGAGCCCATGTTGAAGTTATAGTCTCACACTTCCCCAAAACAAGGGCCCTTGATCTAACACTATCTAATGATTCTTCGTAAAACTGTATCTCAACCACCCATAAATCTTTGACAAGGATGGATAGATCCCATTGAAATTATGTATGATGATGCCTATATTGTATAATATGTCATTAAAATGGACCATTATATCTTCCACTTCCAACACTGGAATGTCATGATTTATCCACTATGCAGGCTATATTGAGGGATGTATTTTCCTTTAAAGAACTAGAATTCCCAGTCTTCACTACATTACTGAAGGAGAAGGGATTATAGGAGGAGGGCACACTTGTAATATACCAGATATAAAAAGTATGCAGAAAAAAAACAAAATGGTAGAAATGGAAAAATAACAACAATGTAACGAGAACAATCACCACAATAACAATGAAATGATATAAGAATAACAACAAAAATAACACTTTGATTCTAAGAGAAATGTTCACGGGCCTCTTTGAGGGGGAAACCTCTAGTCGAGCAGAGATATATTACAATAATATACAAGATAGGGTTCTCATACCCTCAACTCCTATTTATACTAAATATGTCTATCAAAAGAAGCATCTAGAGGAAGATCCTTCTAGAATAGGAAGCTTTTGTTAGGTCTTCTTACATTCAAATTTTTCTATTTTATTGAAATACCTTATTAATATTGACCTTTATTACATATGAGTATACTATTCTACCTATGTATGGGTTAGGACACTAACATGTCCTCCCCCTTAAAAACAACTTTGTCCTAAAGGCTTGAGATGTGGAAATCGTTGCAGAATGGTAGTTGGTTCCCAAGTGGCATCTGCTCAAGTTGTATCTTTCCACTAGACTAACACTTCCTTGATGGTTCTCTGATGTAGGTGATGCTCACACTGGTCAAAAAATGCTTCTGGTTGTAGCCAAATGGATCCTTCTTTGTCTAACTCGGGAAGGTTGGTGTGAATTTGGCACTTAGTTCCAATCACCTTCTTTAAGCATGAAACATGAAAAAATAGGATGTATCTTAGAATGACGGGGCAAAGCTAACTAACAGGCCACTTGTCCCACACACTTGAGAATGATATAAGGACCATAAAACTTGGGCACTATCTTCTGACAATGCTCGTCCTTAAGGGAATTTTTCTTGTAAGATTGCAATCGAAGAAACACCTGATCCCCTTCTGCATATTGGCATTCAGAGAGACCTTGATCTACTTGTTGCTTCATGATATTTTGTGCCATGAACAAATTCTCTTTGAGGGTATAGAGAATATCCTCTCGAATTGTAAGCGTTTGGTCAATCACCTAGACCTTCGAGACACCCGATAGGTATGAGAGAATTGAAGCTGGATGTTGTCCATATACTGCTTCAAAAGGAGTCATGTGTGTAGCTGTATGGTATGAATATTTGTACCACAATTCATCTAGGGGTAACCAATGATCCCACTGAGTTTTATTTTTCGAGGCTAAACACCTCAAATATGTTTCCAAACACTTGTTGACAACTTCCATTTGACCATCATTACAGGGATGATAACTTGTGCTGAGATGCAATTGGGTGTCTTGTAGCTTGAATAGTTCTTTCCAGAAATTACTGGTGAAAGTTGGGTCGTGATAAAAAACAATAGAATGTCCCATGCCATGAAGCTTGAAGACTTGATCAATGAAAAGTCGAGCCACCATGGATGTTGTAAATGATTTTTTAAGAGCACAAAAATGAGCATACTTGGAAAGGCGATCAACAACCACCATGAAGACTGATTTATTTACTGATTTCAGTAAGACTGCAATAAAATCCATAGAGATATCTCTCCAAATAGCAGGTCGAATCGAAAGCGGTTGTAGTGTGCCCAAAGATTTTACTATTTCTCCCTTATGGAATTGACACACATAACATTCATAGACAAAATTATGAATTTTTTTCTTCATACCATCCCAAAAAAAAGAATGTTTGACCCTGTCATAGGTTTTGGTAAACCCTGAGTGCCCATCTGTGGGTGTATCATGAAGCTTAGAATGTATCGTGGATTTAATTTTTGATTGTTTACTTAAATACAAATGGCCTTTTTGTCAAAGATCATCATGGAGGCAAGAGTACCATGGGGAAGATGAAGCATTGGACAATAATTGTTGGATCATATGCAAACTTTTGGGATCGTGTAGCCATTCCTGGTGAACGACTTGAACCCAATCTGGTACAATGAAGGAAAGAGAAGAAAGGATCCGTCATCTTCATATTTTCAGGAAAGTGCATCCACAACCACATTTTCTTTGCCTTTCTTGTAAATGATCTCATAATCATATCCAAAGAGCTTAGTCACCCATTTTTATTGCTCTGGGGAGGAAATGTGTTGTTCCAGAAAATACTTGAGGCTTTAATGGCCTGTCTTAATTTGGAAGCATTGCCCCAATAGATAAGGTCATCAAAGATCAATGACATGAAAAATAGAAAACATTTCCTTTTCATAGATTGATTTTCCCAGATTTCTTTCAGACAATTTCTTGCTAGTAAAGGCCAATGACTGACCCTCTTGAATAAGGACAACACCAATTCCTTTCCTTGAAGCATCACATTCCAAGACAAAGGTCTTTTTGAAATCTGGAAGGGTGAGGACAGGATTGGTGCACATGGCGATCTTCAAGGTTTGAAAAGATTGAGCAACTACTAGAGTCCAAGTGAAATAGTTCCTTTTTAGGAGTGCAATGAGAGGTCCTGCAATCTTTCCATAATTCTTAACAAACTTGCGATAATAAATTGTTAAGCCCAGAAATCCACGTAAGGTTTTGAGAGTCTTTGGGTGAGGCCAGTGTTTTCTAGCTTCAATTTTTTTAGGATCCACCCTGATGTCATCCTTGCCAACCAGATGACCCAAGTACTCAACTTCTGAGGTGCCAAAAGCACATTTAGACTACTTCAGGAAACGTTGGTGCTGAGAGAGTAGATGGAGAACTTGATCTACATGAGAAAGATGGTGTGTCCAAGTTTTTCTATAGATGAGGATATCATCAAATAAAACTAATACCAAATGATGTAGAAAAGGATGAAATACATGATTCATGAGGCTTTGGAAGGTGGATGGGCCATTACACACAAAGGGCATGACCAAAAACTCATAGTGGCCCTCATGAATTCTAAAATCAGTCTTGGGAATGTATGCCTCTTACATATGTATCTTGTGGTAGCCAGAATCAAGATCAAGTTTAGTAAAGAATTGGACGCCACTCAATTCGTCCAAGAGGTCATCAATGGCAGGAATGGCAAATTTTTCTTTAATGGTAAGTTTGTTGAGGGCATGGAAGTCAAGAGACATTCACCAAGAACCTTCTTTCTTCTGGACCATGACCACCAGAGAAGAGTAGGGACTCGTACTAGGGCATATAACACCTACGTTAAGGAATTCCTAGACCATTTTCTCAATTTCATTTTTTTGGGAAAAGGGGTGACTATACAAATGGATATTGGGAGGAAGGATTCCTGGTACAAGGGAAATGGAATGATCATAAACACCACGGGAAGGATGGAGTCCTCGAGGAGTGGGAAAGACCAATTGATGTTTAGAAAGGATGGATTGTAGGTCTTGCGAAACCGAGGGTGTCTATGTTTCTTGTATGGCATGGATTTGGGAAATAACACTAGAATGACCTTTTTTGAGGAGCTTTTCCATGCGATGGGAACTAATGATATTAGGTGAACAAGCGGTGATGCCTTGGAACTTATATTGTTGGACCTCCTGGTCAAATTGCATGGTTAATTCCTTAAAATCCATGAGAATGGGACCCAAAGTCCTTAGCTAGTCTGAACCCAACACAATGTCACAACCACCCATGTCGATAGAAAACATATGATTTTTCATGTGGTAGTCACAAATTTGGAGACACATTTTCACAACGCCCTCCACATTTCATGGAGCTAGCATTGGCAATCATTATTTGGAAATTATTGACTGCATGGATGTAGCAATGAGTTTCTTGGGCAATGTGGCGATGAATAAAATTATGGGTGCTTCCACTATCAACCAAAATGATGACCTTCCTATGCTTGATGTAATGGATTAGATTGACAGTTTTGGGAGCAGAGAAGCCAGTGAGAGTTGTTAGGAAAATGACCGGTTCTACTTCGGGAGGGTCTAAGGGAGGGGTGATGTTAGTGGTTTCAGGTGACTCAAACACAAGGGGATTTTCAACCTCCTCTTCTGAAATATCCTCTGAGATGGCCATAAAAATCTCTTGCTCCTTACATTTGTGGTCGGGGAAATATTTTTCATCACAATTATAACAAAGGACTTTGAGTAGGCATTCAACCATTTTAGCCTTGGTCAATTTTTGGATCTTTAGTGGAGCGGAGGGAGTAGTGGGATTTACTAGTTTAGTGCGAGGGCTAAAGGAGGGTTTCCTGTTTTGAGAAGATACAACTTGTTGCGATTCTTTATCTCTTTTAGTAGCTTCCACCCAAATATGAGGCCGATCCATGAGGACATGGGACCGAATCTCATCCTTGAGGCCACTGATAAAACACTCTTAGAAAAATGCATCAGCCATGCCCTCTGTCCAAAAATCCAGGCACTCAAAAGAAGCTATAAAGTCTTCCATTGTTCCTGATTATTTCAAATTTGTCAAATGGACCAAATGGTTTGTGTCAGTGTCAAATCATTCATAAATCTCTTCCACAAAGTGTTTCTAAGCAGTATACCCTTGATGAGAATTTTTTCTCCATTGCCACCATTGCCACCATTCTTGATCTAGATGGAAAACACCATACCGGAGTTTGGCCAAGTCATCTGTAATGTTGTATAAAGAGAAATAATGTTTCATTTAGGTTACCCAACTAGTGGGATCCAAGCCATCAAATTTGGTCACATCCACCCCTGGAAGGCGTAGGTCACGTTGAAAGTGATGGTGTTGAATATTATGGGAATGAGAGGAATTTTCAGCTTTAGTATGTGGAGGTGGGTCAGATAAAGGGTTATCTCTAGGGATATGAAGCTTGGTGTAGAGTGTCAAAAAGAAAAATTCAAGTTGGGTGGTCAGGTCTTGTTCGGTTTCCTCCATTGAGAACTACATGGTTGTATTGATGGAGACAACATTGGCACTGAGTTGTTTCACTTCTTGTTGGGTCTCGGTGAGATTAGATTGCAAGGTGGTGAAGCGATCTTCCAAGTCTTGGCTACAGGTATGGGCCATGATGACGAGGGAACCAAAATGGGGCTGGTGGGGTCAAACATTTTTTTATGAAAAATGATATGTATGAATGTGATAAGGGTGAAGATATGAATCCAATGGAATAGGTCTCAAGGAATGCTGAAAACATTTCTAGTCTTTTTTTTCTTTTTTCTTTTTACACTTGCGGACGAAGAATACTGTAGTGATGAAATGAAAAATTCTTAACCAAGAAGAAATGTGTAGTGATTTGGCAACCTGAACACAGTTGTGTGGCAATAGATCATGTTTGTTTTAATTTTTTTATGTTTATGTCCCTTAGGGTTAGGTATTGAAGGGTTCTATAGACAAGGGTTTTACCTGTTCTATATCTCTATGATATACATGCGGGATCCAATAGTAGTACTCGACCCAATATCTCAGGGAACTAACTAAGGAGGCTAGATCATGCCCTTAGCCATACTACCGACCACCCAGGTACTTGAGAGTATCTTCCTGAGTGTTGTTCTCAGTGGCACTATAGTAGTCAGGCAGTGGATTGGTTTATCTAAAGAGGGCTTCAGGAAATCTAGGCCGATCTGTACGCAGGTGTTTTTTAATGCGCTACCACTCGAAGGGGTACCAACATGGGTTACAAGGGTGGCCAAAAGATGTGCGCTTAATTACCACTTGTATTCCCTGCATGTATGTGACACAGACCCAAAACCCTTAGGTCAGAGTCCACACAGGATCTTTCAATTTCGGCCCCTTAGAGTCTGATTGGCTCTTTTAATTCCTCTCGAAAATTCTTTACAAACCCAACTAAGTGTATTTGATAGGTCCTTCTGAGTTATGCTCACGTGATCTTTGCACTGACATGAACTCCATGATCAACACCCAACTGACATTTGGGACTTTCCCATTTTCCTTTTGGGATACCAGATTTCGCGAATCCTATTGTCGAGTGTCTTACCTCTTTGGCCTCTGAAACCCAAAATACCAAACATTAGACCCTTCTCGCCACTGACTTTGGCTTTCCACTCATTGCGATTTAGAGATTTGCAATGATGTACAACTCTGTCTCTTGACTCCCGGAGTCCCGAAATCCAAATTTTTGAAACACTCTTCCACAGTTCCTTCACATTTCACATTTTCGGTAATTCTTATGTGGAGTGCTTTGCTCCTTATCAACAGAAATGCCAAAATTCTGATTCCCAAAATGCTGACAAATATCTTGTCGCGATTTATGATTTCGGGCTTTCCACTCTGTTGTGTCCCGATCACTCTCCTTCAGGACATTCGAAACCCTGAATTCCGAAGTTCTAAAATTCTGAACTTGCCACTTTTTGCCTTTATACACAAAAACTCTTTTCATGTTTTGAGAATTTAATCAACCAAAGGTTTCATCCACGCTTCGGACTTATGACCCCCGAAATTCCGAAATGATCTCAACGGTCCAATGATCGAAATCAATGGTCCACGTTAAATCCTACCCTTCGAAGGTGGATCTGTCCAACACTTAACTTTCCCCACGACTTTCTTGGATCCTATGGTCCTCGCTATTTCAGGATTTCTCCTTGGAGAATTTCGATCGTTAAGTTTCCTCCTCAAGAAACTCTGGCTCAAAATCGACTCTGCGATCCTCCTGTTGGGCATAACTTCTGCACAATGATTTGAGCTTCCTTCTTTCTCTTGAATGATTCAAAGGCTCTAACCCTTCTAAGCCTTCTTCGCAAACTCAAGTTTTCAAGGAGACTCTTGCATGCACTCCTTGCGGAAATCCTTCAAATACTTCATCGTACTTGAACTCCCAGCTCTATGCACTTTCTCTGCAACAACAGTCCTTCAATTTCTCAACCTTAGTTGATAAGTTCTAAGGTCTCAACCATATTGTGCACACCTTGCATGACTTATGTGCTTGTCTTGCACTTCTTCTAGAATGAGAACAACAGTATTTCTCCTGAGATTTCAGAGATAAACTCTGAACCTTTGTCACGCACTCCTTGCGGACGTTTCATTGCACTCCTTGTAGGAAATTTTCTTAGAAAGAGAAACAATTGAACCTCATTCTCTTTCTCTCTCATACTTCAAACATTCAACATGAAATCATACATACACAAACAATATTAAAACAAATTCACAACCGAGAAAATAAACAACTGTAAGCATACCATTTACCATGTATATACATAAAACATCATAACACCATCAGTCTGAATCAAAGCTTCATATATTAATTCAAGATTCTGTACATGGGTTATCCTCTACAACTCTTCTACTACAACTCTCTTATTTTCTATGCTAATGTGCTTAATGATCTCTCTCTAATGTTACAATGATACCAAGGTGAGGATGTCTATAGTCGTTTTTCCCTCCTACGCTCTAAACTGTCTAATCTTCATTCAAACCTACCTACTTTCAATTACTATGCATAAATGCCTTAATATTTTACAGATGAGAGAAATCACTCAAGATCTGTTTACAATCACTTATTCATAAATGCGCATATGCCTTCCTTGAATATCTCATTAATATTCCTTCCTTAGTCTTTCAAAACATTTCAAAACATTTTCATCATGTGCAAAAATGTGTTGCACTCATCCCAGCTGTCTTCCACCTCCACGCTGGCTTGTTGCTAGCGATGCTCCTGCATCATACTCCCTCGCTTGAAAATTTTCATGAACCTTGCACGGTCTGTCCATGCTTTTGAATCTCTGCTTCACTCTCCCAACTGGCATCTTCAATTGGATGTCCCTTCCATTTGACCAAGTATTCAAAATACTTTTTCTCCTGGTCGTCTTGCTGATTCTCTTGTCAAGTATACTTTCCATCTGTGGCTTTTCAGCTACAGGCATTTGCTTAGTCCACTGAACCTCTGTCTATTCACTTCAACTTTGTAAGGGTACAAATCTAAGATGTTGAATATCGGTGAAATTTCGATCCCATAGGGTTATTCGATCTCATATGCATTTGCCCAAAATTTATTTACGATCTTGCATGGTCCAATATTCTTCATTTTTAGTTTGTTATATGTTCCCCTTGGGAACCTTTCTTTCCTCAAATGTGTAAGAATCAGATCACCAACTTCAAACTGAAGTTATCGTCTGTGTTGATTTTCTCTGTGCTTATACTCTTGACTCGAATTTTGCAAACGTTCCCTCACTTGGCTGTGAAGTTCCTTCATTGTCTCTGCAAAATTCTCTGCACTAGAACTTCTAGTTTCACTTTGTTCTGAATTCTTCAATTCAGAAACTCCCCTTGGCTGCATTCCATATACAATTTGGAATGGACTCTACCCTGTGCTTCTGTTGAGTGAATCATTGTAAGAAAATTCCGCCTGTGGTAGAATGTGATCCCATTAACTGTGGTGTTCAGTCACTAGGCTCCTTACCAAATCCCCCAAGCTCATGTTCACAACTTCTGTTTTCCCATCTATCTGAGGATGATAAGCTGAGCTAAATGACAAATTTGTCCCCATATTCTTCCATAAAGTCCTCTAGAAATGTCCCATGAACTTGGTGACTCGATCTGAAACTATACTTCTTGGAAAACCATGAAGTCTAACGACCTCTATGAAAAACAGGTTCGCAATATATGTTGCGTCGATGGTTTTCTGGCATGGTATAAAATGTGCCATCTTTGAAAATCTGTCTACCACCACAAAGATTGAGTCAAATCCTCATTGCATTCTTGGTAGCCCCAATATAAAATCCATGCTTACGGCATCCCACGGCCTCTCAGGTATGGGTAATGGCTGGTATAACCCTGTATTCTGCCTTTTTCCCTTTGTGTGCTGACAAATTCTACATCTGTCCACAAATATTTTGGCATCTGTCCTCATCCCTGGCCAAAAATATGAGCCATTTAATTTCGAGAATGTTTTTTCATGACCGAAATGTCTGGCCAATCCTTCACTACGTTTTTCTTTCAACAGATTCTCCCTCATGGAGCATTTTGGAATACATAATTGATTGCATCTAAATAATAATCCATCCTGGATCATATATTCGGTCCATTGGCTTCTGTCCCTAAGAATTGGATTCTCAGACGCCTCATATGCTTCTTCAAAATTTGGGTCATCCCTGTACATTTATTTGAGGTTATCAAAACCCAAAGTTTTGACTCTAAATTCCTGCATAAGCAAACATTTCCTACTCAAAGCATCAACAACTTTGTTAGCAGTTCCAGAAATATGTTTAATTACAAAAGTAAAATTCTACATATATTTGACCCATTTTGCATGCTTTTGGTTCAACTTCTCCTGTTGGGTCACGAATTGCAAAGCATGATTATCATTGTACAAAACAAACTCTTTAGGAACCAAATAATGTCTCCATTTCTTCAATGCTTGTATGACAACATAAAATTCTTTGTCATATGTGGAGTACTTAATCTTTGCTTCATTTAGCTTATCATTGAAGTATCCAATAGACCTATCATCTTAGCTCAAGACCGCTCCAATTGAAAACCCGCTTGCGTCACACTTGACCTAAAATGTCTTGCTAAAATCTGGCAACACCAAAATTGGTTGTTCCATGATTTTTTTCTTCAGCAGATTGAAACTCTTCTCTGCTTCCTCTTCACAGTGAAAATATTTGTGTCTTTTCTTCACCATGTCCGTCATTGGTGCACTAATCCCACTAAAATTTTGGATGAATTTCCTGTAGAAACTAGCTAATCCATGGAAGCTTCAAACCTCAAATACACTTTTCGGCGATGGACAATTCTTAATCACTTCTACCTTATCCGGATCCATTTTCAGCTCATCTGCAGAGATAACAAAACCCAAATAAATGAGTTATGTCCTCATAAATGTTGATTTCTTCATATTTATCAACAACTTCTCTTGCTATAATCTCCTCATCACTATAGCTAAGTGCTTCAAGTGTTCTACTTCTACCTTGCTGAAAATCAATATATCGTCAAGATATACGATGACGAACTTCTCGATAAACTCTTTCAGAACTTCATTCATCAATATCATGAAAGTACTGGGTTCATTTGTTAAGACAAACGACATAACAAGCCATTCATACAACCCCTTATTCGTCTTGAAGGTTGTCTTCCATTCGTCACCTTCTCTCATACGAATTTGATGATATCTGTTTTTCAAATCAATCTTTGAAAAAAAATTTGCTCCACTCAAGCAATCCATCAAATCATCAATCCTTGGCAAAGGAAATCTATATCTGATGGTAATCTTGTTGATTTCCCTTGAGTCTGTGAACATCCTCCAGCCTCCACTTTTCTTTGGGCTGAGCACTGTTGGAACAACATATGGACTCAAGATTTCTCGAATCAACCCTTTGTCCATTAAGCCATGGACTTGTCTCTTGACCTCTTCATTCTCCTACAACATCAATCTGTACGCTTCTTTGTTTGGTAAACTAGCTCCAGGTATAAGATTGATGTGATGAATTATACTTATAATCGATGGCAACGAACAAGGTAGTTCGTCCACTACTATATCAACAATCTCTTCCAGCAACTTCTGGATTTCCTCTGGTAAATCATCCACTCTTGTACTGGTTAAAAAAATTCAAGGCTTCCTAACCACAATGAATTGTGTATCTTCCTTCTTCTTAACCTCCTTAAGAAGTTCTTTCCCACTCATGAGAAGTACAGTGTTGCTCACTTTTGGTTTAATTTCTTTATCCTTAATCGACAACAACATTTGAGTTCTCCCATTCTTCTCCATTGTGTATGTGTTCTTTCTCTCATCACGAATCATATTTCTACCATATTGCCATGGTCTACTCAACAATAGATTACAAACATCCATGGGAATGACATCACATAGTATTTCATCCTTATATCCTCCTATTTTAAATTCAACTAAACATTGTTTAGTGACATTTACCTGATGTTCTGTTTGTAGCCATGAAACTCTGTATGGGCTTGGATGTTCAATAGTGTCTAGCTCCATCTTTTCTACCATCTCTGTAGAAATGAGATTGTTTATGCTACCACTATCCATGATGACTTTGCATACCCTGTCTTTGGTCTTGCAAGCAGTCCAAAAAAGTCTGTTCCTTTGGGCTGGGTTCTCTGCCTCCTTCTCTAGCTTCAAGAGAACTTTCCTCATCATCAAGGATCTTCCACCCTCAGCATCTTCTACCTCAAAATCCCATCCTTGTGCTTTGATAATGTTAGCTTCACCTCCTTTCTTTCTATCTGGACATTCATAGGATTTGTGTCCATTTTTCCCACTAGTAAAGCATTTTATTTCTCCACCTCTTCCTCTTCCTCCTCCTCTAGTTTGAGGAAAATTATTTCTATCAAAATAATGTCCTCTCTGTGAGCTTCCACCTCTCTCAGTTTGAGTTTGATGTTTCTTCCACTCTTCTTTAGGTTTCTGATTCCTGTCTTAGGAAATTGTTTTGCCTTGAGATTGAATTCTACCTCGGCCTCTTTGACCTTGCTTCTGGCTCAGTTTTTCTTCATCTTTCAGAGCCATTTGATAGGAATCTTCGACATTTCGAATGATCAAGATGCTCATCTCATCTTGGATGTCATATCTCAGACCATTCATGTACCTGGCAACCTTTTCATCATCACTTTCCCGATGACCTTCTCTGATGTTTAGTTTGTATAATTCTTCAGTGTACTGTTTCACTGTCATCAACTTCTGTCTCAAATTTTTCATTCTTCGAAATAGAGTGATCTGATAATCCTTGGGTATAAATTTTTCTTTCATCTTCTCAACCATTCTATCCAAACTCTTGATTTTCTGCTTGCCTTTACAATGTCTGTCAACCTACAGTTTACCCCACCATAATGTTGCATGTCCTTTAAGTCTTGTGATGGCATGTTTAACCTTCTTGTCTTCCTCAACATTCTGATAGTCAAAGTACTTATCCAGAGCTCTAATCTAGTCTAGAAGCTCTTCAACATCTAGTTTTCCTTCATATACTGGAATGTCCATTTTTGCTCTGGCACCTATCCTTGCAACAACCCTGAATAGGCATTCATCTTCTGCATCGTTAGATGCAACTTCTTCTCCTTCATTTTCACTTTCCTCCTTGCTGATATCTCCAACGTTGATTGTGCACCTCTGTGCTGTCTCCATGGCATCAAGCCTAGAATGTAGTTCGCGCATTTCTCTTTCCACTGCTAGATGAGGCATTGGCTTCTCTCTCCTTCTTGGCAGCATGGCCATAAATATTTTCTCTTTTCTCTGCTACAAAAAGAAAAGAACTCTTACTCACTCTGATACCACACTGACACAGACCCCCAACCCTCAGGTCAAAGTCCGCACACGATCTTTCAATTTCGGCCCCTTACAGTCTGAATGGCTCTTTTAATTCCTCTCAAAAATTCTTTGCACACCCAACTGAGTGTATTTGGCAGGTCCTTCTGAGTTATGCTCACATGATCTTTGCACTGGCATGAACTCCACGATCAACACCTAACTGACATTTGGGACTTTCCCCTTTTCCTTTCAGGATACCAGATTTCGTGAGTTCATGAATCTTGTTGTCGAGCGCCTTACCTCTTTGGCCTCCGAAACCCAAAATACCAAACACTATACCCTTCTCGCCGTGAACTTTGGCTTTCCACTCAACGAGATTTTGGGATTTGCGATGATGTGCAACTCTGTCTCTTGACTCCCAGAGTCCCGAAATCCGAATTGTCAAAACGCTCCTCTACAGTTCCTTTGTGTTTCACGTTTTCGGTACTTCTTATGTGGAGTGATCTGGTCCTTATCAATAGAAATGCCAAAACGCCAATTCCTGAAATGTCGACAAATATCCTGCCTTGATTTATGATTTTGGGCTTTCCACTCTACTGTGTCCTGATCACTCGCCCTCAGGACCTCCAAAACCCTAAATTCCAAAGTTCCAAAATTCTGAACTTGCCACTCTACGCCTTTATACATGAAAACTCTTTTCACGTTTCAGGAATTTAATTAACCAAAGGTTTTGTCCACACTTCGAACTTATGACCCCCGAAATGCCGAAATGATCTCAACGGTCCACTGATCGAAATCAACGGTCCATGTTAAATCCTTCCTTTCAAAGGTGGATCTTTCCAATGCTTAACATTCCTCGCAACTTTCTTGGATCCTACGGTCCTCGCTATTTTGGGAGTTCTCCTTGGAGAATTCTGACCGTTCAGTTTCCTCCTCAAGAACCTCTAGCTCAAAATCAACTCTACAATCCTTCTCTAGGGCATAACTTCTGCACAATGATTTGAGCTTCCTTCTTTCTCTTGAATGATTCAATGGCCCTAACCCTTCTAAGACTTCTTCGAAAACTCAAGTCTTCAAGGAGACTCTTGCACACACTCCTTATGGAAATCCTTCAAATACTTCAGTGTACTTGAACTCCCGACTCTGTGCACTTTCTCTGCAACAACAGTCCTTCAATTTCTCAACCTTAGTTGATAAGTTCAAAGGTCTTGACCAACCTGCGCACACCTTGCATGGCTTATGTTCTTGTCTTACACTTCTGCTAGGATGAGAACAATGGTATCTCTCCTAAGCTTTTAGAGATAAACTCTAAACCTTTGTCATGCACTCCTTGCAGACATTTCACTGCACTCCTTGTAGGAAATTTTCTCAGGAAGAGAAACAATTGAACCTCATTCTCTTTCTCTCTCAGACTTCAAACATTCAACATGAAATCATACATACACACATAGTATTAAAACAAATGCATAACCGAGAGAATAAACAACTGTAAGCATACNTTACCATGTATATACAAAAAACATCATGACACCATGAGTCTGAATCAAAGCTTCATATATTAATTCAAGCTTTTGTACATAGGTTATCCTCTACAACTCTTTTGCTACAAATTTCTTCTTTTCTATGCTAATGTGCTTAATGATCTCTCTCTAATGTTACAATGATACCAAGGTGAGGGTGTCTATAGTCGGTTTTCCCTCCTACGCTCTAAACTATCTAATCTTCATTCAAACCTACCTACTTTCATTTACTATGCATAAATGCCTTGATGTTTTACAGATGGGAGAAATCGCTCAAGATCTATTTATAATCACTTATTCATAAATGCGCATACGCCTTCCTTAACTATTTCATTAATATTCCTTCCTTAGTCTTTCAAAACATTTCAAAACATTTTCATCATGTGCAAAAATACGTTGTGCTCATCCCAGCTATATTCCACTTCCGCGCTCGCTTGTTGTTGGCGATGCTCCTGCATCAGTATGAGTCCCTCAACTACGGGTTTATGCATGTAACGAAAGATCTTTGTGGCTTAAAGACGTCGGAATACATCTCTACGTTGAAAAAAAAATTAACCGACAATTTCTACCAAGGAAAGTGCTTTGATACCACTTGTAATATACCATATATAAAAAGTATGCAGAACAAAAATAAAATGTTGGAAATGGCAGAATAACAATGATGTAACCAGAACAATCACCACAATAACACTGAAATGATATAAGAATAACAACAAAAATAACACTTTGATTCTTAGAGAAATGTTCACGGGCCTCTTCGAGGGGGCAAGCTCCAGTCGAGCAGAGCTCTATTACAATAATATCCAAGATAGGGTTCTCATACCCTCCACTCCTATTTATACTAAATATTTCTATCAAAAGAAGCATCTATAGGAAGATCATTCTAGAAGTGGAAGCTTCTATTAGGTCTTCTTACATTCGACTTATTATATTTTATTACAAGGCCTTCTTAATATTGACNTCATACCCTCCACTCCTATTTATACTAAATATTTCTATCAAAAGAAGCATCTATAGGAAGATCATTCTAGAAGTGGAAGCTTCTATTAGGTCTTCTTACATTCGACTTATTATATTTTATTACAAGGCCTTCTTAATATTGACTTGTATTACATCTGAACATATTGTTCTACCTATGTGCAGTTTAGAACCCTAACAACACTAATGTCTAAGGATCCTCTAATATGGATGAAGACCAACTACATTGTATCAGCCTTGTTGATACCGATACAGAATGGTTTCTATTTCTATTTTTTGGGGGGGTGATTTTAAGGATTGTGTTGGAATCATTACAAGGATTTTAAGGCCATGGTTGCAAAAGGTTGTAATTTTGAAGACGAAGGAAGGGAGCTACCAGTATTGCCACTTTTCAAAATGGATGTAAAAACATCAACTAAATGCAACCTATTAAAATATTAGAACTCTCAATAGTTCTCATTAAGTTGGTAGTTATTTTAATATAACAATTGGGTAAACCCCCATTGAGGTTGAGTTCCATGCATATACATGCATAGGTGATAATACCATGGGAAATCTAATCTACATTTAATTTAATAAGTCATCTAAAATTGTTTCCAATAGCTACAAAAATATACTCAAACCACAAGTGGAGAGGAATATTTAGAAGTCTTATCTAGACTAGGGTTATTGTGATAGTCATAGATCTTGGATAAAATTCTCAGAGTGAGGGTTGAAAGTAAAAGCCCACCCATCCCCAAAACAAGGGCCCTTGATCAAACACTATCTAATGATCTTTCACAACTTTAAAAATTATAATGAAGAATCCCTTGGAGTAAAGGAGGACCTGATAATAAGTAGTATAATTCTAGCTCAACCATCCATAAAGATTTGACATAGATGGATAAATCCCATTGAAATGTTGTATTTATAATATGTCATTAAAATGGACCATTATATGTTCCACTTCCAACACTGGAATGTCATATGATTTATCCATTATGTAAGCTATATAGAGGGATGTATTTTCCTTTAAAGAAATACAATTCCCGGTCTTCACTACATTAGTGAAGGACAAGGGATTATAGGAGGGAAAACTAATGTCTAGGGATCCTCTAATATGGATGAATACAAACTGCACAGCAGAATCCTTGTTGATACCGATCCAGACTGGTTTCTATTTCATACAAGGAGAAATTTCCATTTTTATCTAGAATTTTTTTGTCTATCCTCCTTATTCTATGAAACTACTGAATTTCCATCAATTTATGTGAAATAATTCAATCACTTGAAGGTTTTTTCAATCAGGTGTTGGTCCTATCGGACCACCAAAATATTTATTTTTACAAAAACAATGTATCGGGTCACCAGGTCCCGAAATCCTAGTCTACACTCGTTTCGTCTACATGATCCTCCCGATCCCGATACTCTAATGTATGTCACCCATCGATCCGATCTCCCCGATCGAATATTGACCAACCCATTGGTCCCGAGCTCCACCAGTTTGTTGCTACTCTGGACTTCTATGATCCTGGTACTCCAGTATATCAGCCCGTCGACATTTGGGATTCGTCGACCATCGGGATTACACATTGTACAGTTCACAAAGTTTCCAAAGGGTCGGTCTAATGCCACTAGACTTGGTGGTATCACTAATTCTTTTGGAGGTTCACAAAATTAGGAATTCTACTAAAGTTGGAACCTACAAATGTTCGTTTACCCAAAGAAACTATGTAATTTCTCCTCCCACTCTCATATTGAAATTCAATCATTCTAGCAGGATAAATGATAAAGCAAATTTGAAAATGAAACAAGAAAATCACGATGGAATCAAATCCACGATCAACATGAAAAACAGACACATGTTTATGAAACAAATTGATTTCTTATTAAACCATGGTTGTGTGCTCTATTTTCTCCGTCTCGTGAAGATCAATCCATATTTCAGAAAACAATCCATGTTTCAGAAAATAGGATCAGATCTCACCAAATACAAAAATAACCCTAATTTGTTCACAACAATCTGACTTTGATCCTGGAAAATAGGACCAAATCTAAACATCTCTGCTAAATAATCTAACTCTTTAACCTCCTGTCTAAATTAGACATAACTTTTAACATAAGAATTATTTTTTACCAGTTATTTTGTATTTTTTATCATTTTTTTAATATATATATATATATATATATATATATAATCACTGTTTTCGATTGGAAATTTTAATATTTTTTAGTTTTTTTTTCCAGCATGTTTTTTTTTATGTGTTTTTCTTTTTTCAAATTTAGTTTTTGATGATTTATTTTACCACTTAAAAAAATGTCATAATGTAATGATTATGACATGGTCATTGGGTTAGACTTCAAGGTTAGGAAAATGACATACAAGGGACTGTAGTATCTCATTCATGGGGTCCTTTGATGAGGGTAGAAAACACACTTGGTTCATGTTATTTTCGAGGGGATACCTTCCAAACCCTTTATTTTCCTTTTATCACATCTAGTCACGGGAGATAACCCAAAAAATATGTAGCGCTCAGACGATATTCTTATGATTGATGAACTTTTTCTTTTTTATTTTCTTTCTTTGGATAATTCATTTTCTTTTTCTTTTTTTCCTTTCGTGTTGAAAAACACATGCTTAAATGCTTCAAACACCCCAAAGACTATGTAACATCCTAGCAATGTATCCACAAGTGTTATAGGACTCGGTGAGCATCTGAGCATGTAACTGAGGAGGGATTTTTCTAGTCTCCCTCTGAGCTTGAAAGCTCCTTCTTCCGATAGAATGAGGAACGATCCATTCTTGGGTCAGTTTATATAACCTAAAGAAATGGATATGGCAGGGAATAACGAGATGGAAAGTGGTAAGTATGATCAGGAATGGTACAATGACAGATTCAAAACAAACCCCAGTAATGCTCAATTTTCGCCAAAAGTAACCCAATATCCCAAGAACCTAAGATAACAAGTCAAGTTATGACGGAGGAAGAAGTATAACCAACGATCTAACGACTAGTATTTAGAAGGGACTCTCTAGAACAAGCTTAAATGCATTAGATAATAAATTGATGCTCACCATGATGACAAACTCACAAACATTGCACCATGCTTCTCAAGGATGTCTGACAAACTTGTCCAAATTCCGTGGGTGTCATATGTTGTTGATGCCATTTAGAGATGCACATACTTAGAATGGGGATCTTCAGTTCATATTTGCAAGTACATGCACATCTTCCGGATTTCTAGGTTCTTTTCCTAGGTGCCTCTATATGTTCTTTTTGGAATAGTTATTCAACGGTGGGGGTTAAAAGGAACCCAAGTTTGATTAAGAAATAACTTGATGAAGATCATTGAATTTGTAGGATAAATTATTCCATATGGATAGTATATGTCATGATATTTCTGGTGATATACAAAAAGTTGCATAACTCCTCACGGTTAGAGAGTTATGGCCATGGAAATTGGATAACCCTCATGAGTTCTCTAGAATCCCCTAGAAGGTCAAAGAAGTCAAATTATTCTAGAAGCTCCTAGAATAAGTTGACTAGTCAAAGTAGTTAACCATGGGTTAAGTTGTTGCAATAAGAAAATAATTAAAAACAAATTACTTGCAACTAGAAGTGGAGAGTTTACTATTTATGGATAGAGTGGTTATAAGTGGACAAGTGGTTAGAAGTGGATTAGCAATAAAAGAAGGTAGTTGGGTTAAGTTGGTTAGAAGGTAACCCCTTGAGGAAGATACTTGGAAAAGTATAAATAAGAGAGAAAGGGTCTCTTATGACTATGATCTTTGAGCATATTGAATATCCATTTGTGAAAGGTTATTTGGGTAGGTATTATTGATAGAGATAATTTGTGGTAGAAAAATCGTGGAAATAAAAGTGCAATAGAAAAATCATGGTAGAAAAAATGTGGCAGAAAAAGTGCGGTAAAAAAAGCACGACGAAAAAATCGTGGAAAAAAAAGCATAGCAGAAAAAGAAGAGCAGAAAAATTGCAGTAGGAGAACCGTGACAGAAAAACCATGACAACAGAACCATTGTAGTAGAATTGCGGCAACATAATCATGACAGAAAAACTGTAGTAGTATAATCGCGGCAACAAAACCACGACAACAGTTTTGGCAGCTACCTAAAGTTGGAAGTTAGGTAACCACATCGGATTTGCATATTGGAATTTTTCCAACTGTTGCATTGTATGGTATAGGTCTTCATGATTCCTACAAGATTAAAGGTATGGTTTTGTCACATGGTATTATTTAAGGGTTTACGGTATTTGGTTTATGGATATTATGGTGTATTGCTAGAGGTATTTTGTTGGTTAACTTGGTGATATTGTGCATATGGTTGAGAGTTGACTTAATGATTGATCATTTTGAGTAGATCAAATTTGGATGATGAGATTGATGAGACAGGTTGTTGTGATAGGTTTCAGTGTGCATAGTTGATGCACTTGTCTTGGTATATATTGTTCGTACAGTTTGACATATTTATTTCTTTCTACAAGACGGGTCTTGTACTTCAGACTTGGATTCCTTAAATCACGGTTGGTGTTGAGATATGCAGGTTGGGTATTGCAATTGAGAGTTTGTTCTCTCTTTGATTTGGTGTTATTTTTAGTTGGTGCTGATAAAAACTGATATTGTAGTCTCCTCTAACATATAATAGAAAAATGTTAAACATATATCTGGTGCTATTTGTGTTCATTACTATGATGGTTCAAAGTTATTTATTGTTGATGTATGTTGTTGAGATATGTTTACATGCAAGCAACCAAGTGTGAATGGAACTAATGAGTAAATGGTGATTGCTAACTAAATGTTTGAAAGAAGCATAAAAAAAGCCTCACACTAATTCGCCCCCCCTCTCAGTGTGGTGAGTGTGTCCAACAAGTAAATTCCATCGTTAGACATCTCAGGATATTTAGTTTTCCTATATAAATTCATGTACACAAGGAGAAATGAAAAAGTTAGACCATTCAAGAATGAAGGGTACATTTGTTGGGTACAGTGAATCTTCGAAGGAATATCATATATGCATCCCAAGTCAGAGACAGATTGAGGTGAGGAGGGATGTTTCCTTTGAGGAGGAGGTATCCTTCAGGAGGTCTAGCAGATCTCATATGGAAATTGGCAGTCAGAGGAAGTAGGATATGATATCTTCTCCTTCTCAGCCTTCAACAATTCATAGGGAGATAGTTGATCCCATGTAAACAATTTAGCATGTTGATCCAATTGATCCTATGGATCATGTTGATGTTCCCCAAGTTATTGTAGTAGGCCAGAAGGGGCCTGCATAGGCTCATCATACTTTACAGGAGGAAGAGGGACATTTATCTCCCCATGATACTTTCATAGAAAGCAAGAGACTTCATATATTATCGATTTATGTTTCACATTGAGCCACATCATTGATTATGATCCTTCTTGTGATGAGAAGGCATCTAATCAATAGGTATGTAGAGATGCCATGATTGAGGAGTATCAATCCATGATGAAGAATGATGTGTGGGATATGGTTTAGATACCTGAGGGGAAGTCTATTGTGACTTCCAAGTGGATCTATAATATCAAACATGCAGGTAACAGGAGCATCAAGAAGCACAAAGCAATATTTGTTGCTAGAGGAATCTCTTAGACAGAGGGTATAGACTATCAATAGACATTTTCTCATGTTTCTTGGTACACCTCCATTCATACAATAATTTATCTTTCTTCAACCATGGGTTGGGGACTAAATTAGATGGATATGAAGACAATAATCCTCAATGGAGAGATGGAGGAACATGCTTACATCAAGAAACTAGATGGTTTCATGATTCATGGGAAGGAGTTCCATGTGTGTAAGTTAAAGAAGGATCTATATGGACTCAAGTAGACACCTCGATCTTGGTATGAAAGGATTGATGGATACATGATGAGTTTGGGTTTCATCAAGAGTGTTGTTGATGCTAAACTATACTATAAGATTGTTGATGGTGAGTCCCTAATTTTGATAATGTACATTGATGATTTATTTATCACTGGAGTGGAGAGCCAGATTTCTTAGTGAAAACATGATTTAGCCTCCGAGTTTGAAATGATCAATATTGGCATGATTCACTATTTATTGGGACTAGAGGTATAAAAGAGAACTAAAGATATATTCCTTAGTCAGGGGAAGTATGCAGTTGTTATTTTGAGGATATTTGGGATGTCAAATCTGAATAAGTTGAGTGAGTCTTCTTCCAACTCAAACATGATTGATCTGACTATGTACCAGAAGCTGATTGGATCATTGATGTATTTGGTTAACACCATAGAAGATATTTTTTTATGCAGCGAGTACACTTAGCTATTTCATGAGTTAGCCGAGACAGTTGCATTGGGATGCAAAGTATGTGTTGAGATACATGTGAGGTAGAGTTGGATGTGTCTTGATATATTCTTCTAGTATTGATATGATATTACACGGATATGTTGATTGAGATTGGGTAGGAAGAACAATGAATAGGAAGAACACCTCTAGGTGTTGCTTTAGTTTGGGGTATGCTATGGTTTCTTGGTGTAGCAGTAAGAATACTTATGTGGATTTGAGTATTGCAGAAGCCAAGTATATTGTAGTATGTATGGGAGTACATGAAGTAGTATGGCTTCAAAAGCACATTGCAGGATTATTTGGGAAGATGTTGGATCCCGCTGTGATTCATTGTGATAACCTGAGCTATGTGAAGATCTCAGAGTGTTGATGATTGTAGCTCCATGAGACATAATGCAGGTCTTAATCCTTGATGAAATGAGTCAGGTTGACCTATGAAGATATACTAGGTTGGTGCCCAATGAACCTTGAGGTGCAACTCAAGTGGTTGGGAGATTTTATTGGTCATACTCCTTGATGGATTGAGTTGGGTTGACCTATGATGATACTCCTGGATGGACTGATAATTTGTATTGAGATGGTGCCCAATGAACCTTGGGGTGTAGCCCATGTGGTAGGTACATTCTACAAGTCATAATCCTCAATGGAGTGAGTTTTTTTGACTTGTGATGATATATTGGGTTGGTACCCAACAACCCTTGGGGTTCATCCCATGTGGTTGGGATGTTTTCCAGGTCATACTCCTCGATGGACTGAGTTGTGTTAACATTTGAAATTAATCCTTGATTGAATGAGTTGAGTATGGAACTTATCGATGGGATGATAAGTTTCACTAGGTTGTAGACCATTGTCCCTTGGAGTGTATCCCATGTGGATAGGTCCCTTGGGGTGTAGCCTAAGTGGACACGTCATGCATAAGTATCCATTGAAAATGATGACACACACTACGAGGTTGTATCCCTAGTGTTCTCTAGTGGGTTGTAGCCTCTAGACGAGAATAATAGGTCCACATTAAATGTAGCCATGTGAAACATGAGGATGCTACCAATATCATGGTCTGCATGACAATGGCGTGGTCGGAGGACCATGGCATATACTATGAGTCTATGAGGACTAGTGGAAAAAGTCATGGAGAATACCTCCCTAGCTAAGAGGGAGTGTTGATGTTTCTAGTAGTAGCGGGAGGTATTCATCTCTAGGACAACTTTTCTTATAGATGAAGATACCAAGAAGTTATAGAAAAGCCATTGGAAGAATTAAAGAATCCCCATAAGAAATATTTTTCTCCAGAAGTAAGGTCGTCTTCACAAGAAAAATACAAACAAAAAATAAAATTTCAAGAATTTCAAGTCGAAACTCTCTGAAAAGTCACTAGAACAATTAGTATAAATAAGGGTAACTCATTCCTCATTTGACACACTCTTCCATTGATCTATAGTGCAAATTTGGTGGAGAGATGTAATGGCAGTTGTAGCTATAAGAGGAAGAATGACGTGGGTAGATATTTTTATCTCCTTTGGTATTGATGGTGTGCTAGTGGAGGCTACACACTCTATCACTCTAGCAAGGTTGTGCTACAATAGTTTTTTTCGGTATTGTTTCTTGATGGATTTCTCTAGTAGATAGAATTGGTTCTTGGAAACAATATTCTTTATAAGAAAATTTGTGGGGTTTTCTTCCCTTGTGTAGAAGGTATTCCAAAGATAAATTATTGTCTCAGATCTCAGTATATTCTTATCTTAGGGGAAGGCACAAGTAGGTGTCAATGGTTGGGTGGAATTGGTGCAACATCACCTATGGTGAAATGAGAATGAAAAAAGAAGATCAAATTTCTATGGTAAATCTACTGTTAACAAAACTAATGAAAATTAAATATCCATGATATGGAACAATGCCTGGTGCAACCATACTCTAGTGAAATAATAGTGTTTTTGGGAAGTGCATAACCATCGACTAGCCCAGTTATGGGGGGTTTGTTGGGACCAATTCCCTATATTGGGGAACATGGAATAGTTACAAAGTATTCATCAAATGATGGAAAGAGTAGGGTGGCATCAGGTGCACCAATAATAGAAAGGAAATCAGGATAGTACAAACTCCTTTATACAAATATGGAAACCCTTGGAGGATTGGTCAGTGCAATGGAAAAAGATTACAAGAAACTTGGATGAGAATTTTTTGATAGAATGTTAGTTGGAGAGTGGGGAAGGAGAAGACATCATAAGATGGGGAAGAACTCGGGATGGAAAATTTGTCGTGAAAGAGGAATATATATATCAGTGGTGGGATTAGGGGAGCTCTAGAGTTTTCTTTTATGGGGTTAATTCTTGAATGTGTCCCTATGGACAAAAATATCAACATTTTTATGGTTGGTGGTGATTAGAAAGGTCCTAACCTGGGAATACATCCTCCACAAGGGATTTCTAGGCCTTTCTAGGTGTTCTCTATGCTCGAAAGATGGGGAAACCATGAATCAATTTATGGGTTTCTACAGGTTCATGACCTAACTATGGCACTGACACACAACACGTTTTAGGAAAATTGACTTAAGAAACTAGAATATACCTGAACATATAGAGTAATGGACTAATAACCCCTTCGCCAAACCTACTCTAAATAGAGCATAGGAAACCTTCCAAGGATTCCTCATGTGGAATATATGGAAAGAAAGGAATATGAGGATCTCTGAAGGAAAAGGGTTTACCATTTCCCAAATATGGGAAACAATCAATACAAATGAGAAGGAATCCAATGGAGAAGATTCTTGGTCTCCCCAACACGTTTAGATCCAAAGGCATGAGCTCCACATATTCAAAAATTGGAATTTTGAATCTTTTGCTACGACAAATAAGTTAGGTAAGATGTTGGATCTGGTTCGTATCAAAAACCACTAGGTTCCCCCACAAGATGGATTCATAAAATTAAATTTTGATGGAATGCCAAAGGGTAATCCAGGTGATGTAGGGGTGGGAGGCGTATTCAGAGACCATGAGGAAGAGGTATTCTAGTCTATGTGTTGAATATTGGATTTTCAACCAATAATTTAGTGGAACTAGCAAGAATACTTTACGGCATAGAGATCGCATGAAAATATGGGATCCAAGCATTTGAGGTGGAAGGGGATTTGCATTTTCTTATCTTGGAGCTGAGGAAATTTTTTAACAAGGTTTATCCTGACAAGGTTTCACAACAATAGAGGTTGAGACATGGGATAGAAGAGCTCAGGTGTATGGTCAAGTTGATGGCTTCCATCCTCCCAAAGGTATTTTGTAGGAAGTGAACTCTGTGGTAGACTACATGGAGAATACAGGTGTCGTGATGCTTGTATGGAATGATATCTAGTGGCTAGGGGACCCACTTCTATAAGGGGTGAGTGTTCAATCGGATAGATTTTTTTAGATGGACCTTGCCTCATGGATGGGCAGGACAGAGGACCAAACAATGGCATCCCATGTTAGTAATTCAAAACCCGAAATGGGAAAGGATGATAGGTGGCCCAGGCATCTCCTTGCATGGAGACGATGATGCTATGTTACCTCCTGATATTTTTTTTTAAGTGGAAGGGTGGTAAGTATGCAAAGGATAAAACCATCATATTCATGCAAGGGAGAAGTGATATTTTCCTTAGGAGAGGTGGAAAACAATTATTTCCAACCTAAGAAAATGAATGTATGCACACCAAGATGAGCCTTGACATAATGAAGATAGAATTAATGGGATCATAGATGTTCTTAATCATGATGGAAAAATCTACTGTAACATCCCAATTTTAAAAATTATGAACTATAATGTATTATGTAATTATGACTTAGGTTGGTCAGCTACCAAAGTTAAAAAATGGCCAGAGTGCCTAAGAAATGTAATACTTCATATATATTAATAAAATTCACCATTGGATGCAGGACAAATAAGGATAAAAGAGATAGGGGGATGTGATTCCACGTGAAAGGGGGATTACAGGGATATGTATTTTTATTCATGGCAGTAAAAGAATTTGACAAAGAATACTCTAAATAAGAATATGAAGAAGTCGAAGAAGATATTGAAGAGGTAGAAGTTGACTACCGAGAAGACTTGATGTGTGCCATAGAAGTTATCAGAAGAGAAAACAAGAAAAACAAGAAACTACAAGCAGAACTAGAAAAGAAAGAAGACACTCAAGAACTAGAACAAATGATCACAAATTTGAAGGTTCAAATAGAAGAAGATAAAATAATTGAAGAAGCACTCAAAGAACAGGTAGAAGAAAATGATAGGATCATTGAAAATTTGGAAGCATAGATTGTCACATTAAGAAAGGATATTCAAAAGAAAAATATGCAGAATAGATCAAAAGTTTTGGATGACATTATCAACAGTAAAAAATCTCATCTTGGCAAGTCTGGACTTGGATACAATCAGACATAAAATGGATCAATCTCTAGAAGAACAAAGCAAGAAACATATACAAAACGATATGCAAAAACAATCAAAGGGGATAGGAAGATATACAAGGATGATTACAGAGACACTCCTCCTCTGAGAAGATTCAAATTTCAAAATAAAAAATAGACAGATAGACCTCAAGAAGAAGAAGGTTTCATACGGGCACCTCCTTTAAGAACATATTCACCTCCCAGGTATCAAACTATATTTTTTGGTTTATGTTATCCATGTAATAATTTTGGACATAAAGCTGTGAATTACAGAGCTAACAACAAGAACATAAACAACTTTGAACGTCATACAAAAAAGAGTTATCCAAGAAGGCCTAGTGAAACACAAAGAAGAAGCTACAATAGGTTTGAATCTTTGAGCACTGAAGTGGAATGTTACAAATGTAACAACTTTGGACACATGGACAAAGATTTTAGAATGACAGTTCCTCTTAGAGAATTACAACAGAATAACAACAGTCACAGACAAGAACCTCATAAAAGGACATGGATAAGAAAGCATAATCAATATAGCAATGAAGAATGCACACTCGTTCTACAATCTAAGAAGAAGAAACGTGGTTGGTATGTTGACATTGGTTGTTCAAAACACATGACAGGTGATAGATACATGTTTCTTACATTAATAAAGGAAATAGATGGATCAATCTCCTTCGTAAATGATGATTCATCTAAAATCATTGGAAAAGGCATAGTCATAATTGGGAACATGAATACAAAGGAATAAAATGTTCTACTAGTAGAAGATAGGAAACATAATGTTCTAAGTGTGATTAAAATGTGTGACCAATATCATAAAGTTAATTTTGATTCACAAAAGTGCGAGATAAGAAAATAAGGTTCAGGAAAATTGATTGCTACAACTGCAATAACTTCAAGCAACATATATGTGTTAAGTGAAATCGAAAATGAATAGTGTTGTCTAGGAAAGGAATATGAAAATTGGCTATGGCACAAAAGAATGGGTCACATACATTTTCATAACCTTGTCAAAGTCAACAAAAGAGAAGAAGTCAGAGAAATGCCTCAGATCACGAAACCAACCAACACTTTATGCAAGCATTATCCACAAGGAAAGAAAACAAAGACCAGGTTCAAATCAAAGGAATATTCAATGACAAGACCACTGGAAATTGTGCACACTGATCTTGTTGGACCAACTACAACAAAGGGCTTAGAAGGTGAGAAACACTTTATGTTATTATTTGATGATTATACAAGAATGACTGCAGTTTACTTTCTCAAGAATAAGTCATAAGATTTTGAAAACATTAAGATCTACAAGGAAATGGTTGAAAATGAAATGGATTAAAAATAAAATCCTTCAGATATGATAATGGAGGAGAGTTCACTTCAAAGGAATTTATGGACTATTGCAAAAGTCATGGAATAAAAAGGAAATTCTCCATTGCTAGGACACCTCAACAAAATGGAGTTATTGAAAGAAAGAACAAGACAGTATAGGAAATGGATTGAAAAATGCTAATGGATTCCAAATTGACAGATATATTTTGGACAAAGGAAGTGCATACAACAATTCACATTCAAAATAAAGTAATGCTCAAAAACAACACTGAAAAAACTCGCTATTAGCTATGGAAAGGAACACCAACAAATGTGAAGCACTTCAAAATTTTTGGAAACAAATGCTACATCAAAAGAGAAGATGGCAGAATGGGAAATTTTGACTCTCATCTGGACAAAGGAGTACTTGTTGGTTAGTCAAGTACAAGGAAAGCATACAAGTGTTACAATCTGAGATTGAAAAAAATTATGGAAAGCATCAACATAACAATTGATGAAATAGGCAGACCAAAATCAAAGGAAGAAGAAGATGAATCAATGGAACAACCTTTCAAAGAAGAAGAAAAAAATGAAAAGGAAGTAGAAGAGGAAGATGAAGAGAATCTGACAGAAATAAAAGAGAATGTTAAGCTAGTGTCTCCAAAGACACCTAGTAGACGAGTATAGAAGAATCATACTTCAAATCAGATTATCGGAAACAAACATGGAGGAGTTGAGACTAGAAGAAGAATCCATTCACTAGAACAAACACACGTAGCCCTCTTATCTACAATTCAACAAAATTGTTTTAAAGAAGCCAACAAGGATGAATTTTGGAATAAGGCCATGGATGAAGAATTGGATC